>JACMZG010000277.1:0-21493 GCA_018340805.1 Microvelia longipes
AGAGAAATAAAGCGATTTCCATCAAGAATTGTAGATGCCATCGGCAGATTTGTTTCAATTATTCCTAACAATATTCAGCAATAGAACAGTGTTATTTCATGCATTTTAGACGTGGAAACACGAGAAAACTTTGGTTTCCTACTTTAGATTCGTTCCAGACATATTACATAAGTTGTACTTTGTGTGATTTACTGTGGTTCTCTGATCGAAATCCAGTTATTAAAATAGTGATTTTCATGCTTATTTTGATCGTTTAAACGCTAAAATACGCTTTAAACAATAACATTAGAGAAAATAAGCGATTTCCATCAAGAATTGTAGATGCCATCGGCAGATTTGTTTCAATCTATTTCCTAACAATATTCAGCAATAGAACAGTGTTATTTCATGCATTTTAGACGTGGAAAACACGAGAAAACTTTGGTTTCTACTTTAGATTCGTTCCAGACATATTACATAAGTTGTACTTTGTGTGATTTTACTGTGGTTCTCTGATCGAAATCCAGTTATTAAAATAGTGATTTTCATGCTTATTTTGATCGTTTTAAGCGCTTAAATACGCTTTAAACAATAACATTAGAGAAATAAGCGATTTCCATCAAGAATTGTAGAAGCCATCGGCAGATTTGTTTCAATCTATTTCCTAACATATTCAGCAATAGAACAGTGTTATTTCATGCATTTTAGACGTGGAAAACACGAGAAAACTTTGGTTTTCTACTTTAGATTCGTTCCAGACATATTACATAAGTTGTACTTTGTGTGATTTACTGTGGTTCTCTGATCGAAATCCAGTTATTAAAATAGTGATTTTCATGCTTATTTTGATCGTTTTAAGCGCTTAAATACGCTTTAAACAATAACATTAGAGAAATAAGCGATTTCCATCAAGAATTGTAGATGCCATCGGCAGATTTGTTTCAATCTATTTCCTAACAATATTCAGCAATAGAACAGTGTTATTTCATGCATTTTAGACGTGGAAAACACGAGAAAACTTTGGTTTTCTACTTTAGATTCGTTCCAGACATATTACATAAGTTGTACTTTGTGTGATTTACTGTGGTTCTCTGATCGAAATCCAGTTATTAAAATAGTGATTTTCATGCTTATTTTGATCATTTTAAGCGCTTAAATACGCTTTAAACAATAACATTAGAGAAATAAGCGATTTCCATCAAGAATTGTAGATGCCATCGGCAGATTTGTTTCAATCTATTTCCTAACAATATTCAGCAATAGAACAGTGTTATTTCATGCATTTTAGACGTGGAAAACACGAGAAAACTTTGGTTTTCTACTTTAGATTCGTTCCAGACATATTGCATAAGTTGTACTTTGTGTGATTTACTGTGGTTCTCTGATCGAAATCCAGTTATTAAAATAGTGATTTTCATGCTTATTTTGATCGTTTTAAGCGCTTAAATACGCTTTAAACAATAACATTAGAAAATAAGCGATTTCCATCAAGAATTGTAGATGCCATCGGCAGATTTGTTTCAATCTATTTCCTAACAATATTTCAGCAATAGAACAGTGTTATTTCATGCATTTTAGAGTGGAAAACACGAGAAAACTTTGGTTTTCTACTTTAGATTCGTTCCAGACATATTGCATAAGTTGTACTTTGTGTGATTTACTGTGGTTCTCTGATCGAAATCCAGTTATTAAAATAGTGATTTTCATGCTTATTTATCGTTTTAAAGCGCTTAAATACGCTTTAAACAATAACATTAGAGAAATAAGCGATTTCCATCAAGAATTGTAGATGCCATCGCAGATTTGTTTCAATCTATTTCCTAACAATATTCAGCAATAGAACAGTGTTATTTCATGCATTTTAGACGTGGAAAAACACGAGAAAACTTTGGTTTTCTACTTTAGATTCGTTCCAGACATATTACATAAGTTGTACTTTGTGTGATTTACTGTGGTTCTCTGATCGAAATCCAGTTATTAAAATAGTGATTTTCATGCTTATTTTGATCGTTTTAAACGCTTAAATACGCTTTAAACAATAACATTAGAGAAATAAGCGATTTCCATCAAGAATTGTAGATGCCATCGGCAGATTTGTTTCAATCTATTTCCTAACAATATTCAGCAATAGAACAGTGTTATTTCATGCATTTTAGACGTGGAAAACACGAGAAAACTTTGGTTTTCTACTTTAGATTCGTTCCAGACATATTACATAAGTTGTACTTTGTGTGATTTACTGTGGTTCTCTGATCGAAATCCAGTTATTAAAATAGTGATTTTCATGCTTATTTTGATCGTTTTAAGCGCTTAAATACGCTTTAAACAATAACATTAGAGAAATAAGCGATTTCCATCAAGAATTGTAGATGCCATCGGCAGATTTGTTTCAATCTATTTCCTAACAATATTCAGCAATAGAACAGTGTTATTTCATGCATTTTAGACGTGGAAAACACGAGAAAACTTTGTTTTCTACTTTAGATTCGTTCCAGACATATTACATAAGTTGTACTTTGTGTGATTTACTGTGGTTCTCTGATCGAAATCCAGTTATTAAAATAGTGATTTTCATGCTTATTTTGATCGTTTTAAGCGCTTAAATACGCTTTAAACAATAACATTAGAGAAATAAGCGATTTCCATCAAGAATTGTAGATGCCATCGGCAGATTTGTTTCAATCTATTTCCTAACAATATTCAGCAATAGAACAGTGTTATTTCATGCATTTTAGACGTGGAAAACACGAGAAAACTTTGTTTTTCTACTTTAGATTCGTTCCAGACATATTACATAAGTTGTACTTTGTGTGATTTACTGTGGTTCTCTGATCGAAATCCAGTTATTAAAATAGTGATTTTCATGCTTATTTTGATCGTTTTAAGCGCTTAAATACGCTTTAAACAATAACATTAGAGAAATAAGCGATTTCCATCAAGAATTGTAGATGCCATCGGCAGATTTGTTTCAATCTATTTCCTAACAATGTTCAGCAATAGAACAGTGTTATTTCATGCATTTTAGACGTGGAAAACACGAGAAAACTTTGTTTTCTACTTTAGATTCGTTCCAGACATATTACATAAGTTGTACTTTGTGTGATTTACTGTGGTTCTCTGATCGAAATCCAGTTATTAAAATAGTGATTTTCATGCTTATTTTGATCGTTTTAAGCGCTTAAATACGCTTTAAACAATAACATTAGAGAAATAAGCGATTTCCATCAAGAATTGTAGATGCCATCGGCAGATTTGTTTCAATCTATTTCCTAACAATATTCAGCAATAGAACAGTGTTATTTCATGCATTTTAGACGTGGAAACACGAGAAAACTTTGGTTTTCTACTTTAGATTCGTTCCAGACATATTACATAAGTTGTACTTTGTGTGATTTACTGTGGTTCTCTGATCGAAATCCAGTTATTAAAATAGTGATTTTCATGCTTATTTTGATCGTTTTAAGCGCTTAAATACGCTTTAAACAATAACATTAGAGAAATAAGCGATTTCCATCAAGAATTGTAGAAGCCATCGGCAGATTTGTTTCAATCTATTTCCTAACAATATTCAGCAATAGAACAGTGTTATTTCATGCATTTTAGACGTGGAAAACACGAGAAAACTTTGGTTTTCTACTTTAGATTCGTTCCAGACATATTACATAAGTTGTACTTTGTGTGATTTACTGTGGTTCTCTGATCGAAATCCAGTTATTAAAATAGTGATTTTCATGCTTATTTTGATCGTTTTAAGCGCTTAAATACGCTTTAAACAATAACATTAGAGAAATAAGCGATTTCCATCAAGAATTGTAGAAGCCATCGGCAGATTTGTTTCAATCTATTTCCTAACAATATTCAGCAATAGAACAGTGTTATTTCATGCATTTTAGACGTGGAAAACACGAGAAAACTTTGGTTTTCTACTTTAGATTCGTTCCAGACATATTACATAAGTTGTACTTTGTGTGATTTACTGTGGTTCTCTGATCGAAATCCAGTTATTAAAATAGTGATTTTCATGCTTATTTTGATCGTTTTAAGCGCTTAAATACGCTTTAAACAATAACATTAGAGAAATAAGCGATTTCCATCAAGAATTGTAGATGCCATCGGCAGATTTGTTTCAATCTATTTCCTAACAATATTCAGCAATAGAACAGTGTTATTTCATGCATTTTAGACGTGGAAAACACGAGAAAACTTTGGTTTTCTACTTTAGATTCGTTCCAGACATATTACATAAGTTGTACTTTGTGTGATTTACTGTGGTTCTCTGATCGAAATCCAGTTATTAAAATAGTGATTTTCATGCTTATTTTGATCGTTTTAAGCGCTTAAATACGCTTTAAACAATAACATTAGAGAAATAAGCGATTTCCATCAAGAATTGTAGATGCCATCGGCAGATTTGTTTCAATCTATTTCCTAACAATATTCAGCAATAGAACAGTGTTATTTCATGCATTTTAGACGTGGAAAACACGAGAAAACTTTGGTTTCTACTTTAGATTCGTTCCAGACATATTACATAAGTTGTACTTTGTGTGATTTACTGTGGTTCTCTGATCGAAATCCAGTTATTAAAATAGTGATTTTCATGCTTATTTTGATCGTTTTAAGCGCTTAAATACGCTTTAAACAATAACATTAGAGAAATAAGCGATTTCCATCAAGAATTGTAGATGCCATCGGCAGATTTGTTTCAATCTATTTCCTAACAATATTCAGCAATAGAACAGTGTTATTTCATGCATTTTAGACGTGGAAAACACGAGAAACTTTGGTTTTCTACTTTAGATTCGTTCCAGACATATTACATAAGTTGTACTTTGTGTGATTTACTGTGGTTCTCTGATCGAAATCCAGTTATTAAAATAGTGATTTTCATGCTTATTTTGATCGTTTTAAGCGCTTAAATACGCTTTAAACAATAACATTAGAGAAATAAGCGATTTCCATCAAGAATTGTAGATGCATCGGCAGATTTGTTTCAATCTATTTCCTAACAATATTCAGCAATAGAACAGTGTTATTTCATGCATTTTAGACGTGGAAACACGAGAAAACTTTGGTTTCTACTTTAGATTCGTTCCAGACATATTACATAAGTTGTACTTTGTGTGATTTACTGTGGTTCTCTGATCGAAATCCAGTTATTAAAATAGTGATTTTCATGCTTATTTTGATCGTTTTAAGCGCTTAAATACGCTTTAAACAATAACATTAGAGAAATAAGCGATTTCCATCAAGAATTGTAGAAGCCATCGGCAGATTTGTTTCAATCTATTTCCTAACAATATTCAGCAATAGAACAGTGTTATTTCATGCATTTTAGACGTGGAAACACGAGAAAACTTTGGTTTTCTACTTTAGATTCGTTCCAGACATATTACATAAGTTGTACTTTGTGTGATTTACTGTGGTTCTCTGATCGAAATCCAGTTATTAAAATAGTGATTTTCATGCTTATTTTGATCGTTTTAAGCGCTTAAATACGCTTTAAACAATAACATTAGAGAAATAAGCGATTTCCATCAAGAATTGTAGAAGCCATCGGCAGATTTGTTTCAATCTATTTCCTAACAATATTCAGCAATAGAACAGTGTTATTTCATGCATTTTAGACGTGGAAAACACGAGAAAACTTTGGTTTTCTACTTTAGATTCGTTCCAGACATATTACATAAGTTGTACTTTGTGTGATTTACTGTGGTTCTCTGATCGAAATCCAGTTATTAAAATAGTGATTTTCATGCTTATTTTGATCGTTTTAAGCGCTTAAATACGCTTTAAACAATAACATTAGAGAAATAAGCGATTTCCATCAAGAATTGTAGAAGCCATCGGCAGATTTGTTTCAATCTATTTCCTAACAATATTCAGCAATAGAACAGTGTTATTTCATGCATTTTAGACGTGGAAAACACGAGAAAACTTTGGTTTTCTACTTTAGATTCGTTCCAGACATATTACATAAGTTGTACTTTGTGTGATTTACTGTGGTTCTCTGATCGAAATCCAGTTATTAAAATAGTGATTTTCATGCTTATTTTGATCGTTTTAAGCGCTTAAATACGCTTTAAACAATAACATTAGAGAAATAAGCGATTTCCATCAAGAATTGTAGATGCCATCGGCAGATTTGTTTCAATCTATTTCCTAACAATATTCAGCAATAGAACAGTGTTATTTCATGCATTTTAGACGTGGAAAACACGAGAAAACTTTGGTTTTCTACTTTAGATTCGTTCCAGACATATTACATAAGTTGTACTTTGTGTGATTTACTGTGGTTCTCTGATCGAAATCCAGTTATTAAAATAGTGATTTTCATGCTTATTTTGATCGTTTTAAGCGCTTAAATACGCTTTAAACAATAACATTAGAGAAATAAGCGATTTCCATCAAGAATTGTAGATGCCATCGGCAGATTTGTTTCAATCTATTTCCTAACAATATTCAGCAATAGAACAGTGTTATTTCATGCATTTTAGACGTGGAAAACACGAGAAAACTTTGGTTTTCTACTTTAGATTCGTTCCAGACATATTGCATAAGTTGTACTTTGTGTGATTTACTGTGGTTCTCTGATCGAAATCCAGTTATTAAAATAGTGATTTTCATGCTTATTTTGATCGTTTTAAGCGCTTAAATACGCTTTAAACAATAACATTAGAGAAATAAGCGATTTCCATCAAGAATTGTAGATGCCATCGGCAGATTTGTTTCAATCTATTTCCTAACAATATTCAGCAATAGAACAGTGTTATTTCATGCATTTTAGACGTGGAAAACACGAGAAAACTTTGGTTTTCTACTTTAGATTCGTTCCAGACATATTGCATAAGTTGTACTTTGTGTGATTTACTGTGGTTCTCTGATCGAAATCCAGTTATTAAAATAGTGATTTTCATGCTTATTTTGATCGTTTTAAGCGCTTAAATACGCTTTAAACAATAACATTAGAGAAATAAGCGATTTCCATCAAGAATTGTAGATGCCATCGGCAGATTTGTTTCAATCTATTTCCTAACAATATTCAGCAATAGAACAGTGTTATTTCATGCATTTTAGACGTGGAAAACACGAGAAAACTTTGGTTTTCTACTTTAGATTCGTTCCAGACATATTGCATAAGTTGTACTTTGTGTGATTTACTGTGGTTCTCTGATCGAAATCCAGTTATTAAAATAGTGATTTTCATGCTTATTTTGATCATTTTAAGCGCTTAAATACGCTTTAAACAATAACATTAGAGAAATAAGCGATTTCCATCAAGAATTGTAGATGCCATCGGCAGATTTGTTTCAATCTATTTCCTAACAATATTCAGCAATAGAACAGTGTTATTTCATGCATTTTAGACGTGGAAAACACGAGAAAACTTTGGTTTTCTACTTTAGATTCGTTCCAGACATATTGCATAAGTTGTACTTTGTGTGATTTACTGTGGTTCTCTGATCGAAATCCAGTTATTAAAATAGTGATTTTCATGCTTATTTTGATCGTTTTTTAAGCGCTTAAATACGCTTTAAACAATAACATTAGAGAAATAAGCGATTTCCATCAAGAATTGTAGATGCCATCGGCAGATTTGTTTCAATCTATTTCCTAACAATATTCAGCAATAGAACAGTGTTATTTCATGCATTTTAGACGTGGAAAACACGAGAAAACTTTGGTTTTCTACTTTAGATTCGTTCCAGACATATTGCATAAGTTGTACTTTGTGTGATTTACTGTGGTTCTCTGATCGAAATCCAGTTATTAAAATAGTGATTTTCATGCTTATTTTGATCATTTTAAGCGCTTAAATACGCTTTAAACAATAACATTAGAGAAATAAGCGATTTCCATCAAGAATTGTAGATGCCATCGGCAGATTTGTTTCAATCTATTTCCTAACAATATTCAGCAATAGAACAGTGTTATTTCATGCATTTTAGACGTGGAAAACACGAGAAAACTTTGGTTTTCTACTTTAGATTCGTTCCAGACATATTGCATAAGTTGTACTTTGTGTGATTTACTGTGGTTCTCTGATCGAAATCCAGTTATTAAAATAGTGATTTTCATGCTTATTTTGATCATTTTAAGCGCTTAAATACGCTTTAAACAATAACATTAGAGAAATAGCGATTTCCATCAAGAATTGTAGATGCCATCGGCAGATTTGTTTCAATCTATTTCCTAACAATATTCAGCAATAGAACAGTGTTATTTCATGCATTTTAGACGTGGAAAACACGAGAAAACTTTGGTTTTCTACTTTAGATTCGTTCCAGACATATTGCATAAGTTGTACTTTGTGTGATTTACTGTGGTTCTCTGATCGAAATCCAGTTATTAAAATAGTGATTTTCATGCTTATTTTGATCATTTTAAGCGCTTAAATACGCTTTAAACAATAACATTAGAGAAATAAGCGATTTCCATCAAGAATTGTAGATGCCATCGGCAGATTTGTTTCAATCTATTTCCTAACAATATTCAGCAATAGAACAGTGTTATTTCATGCATTTTAGACGTGGAAAACACGAGAAAACTTTGGTTTTCTACTTTAGATTCGTTCCAGACATATTGCATAAGTTGTACTTTGTGTGATTTACTGTGGTTCTCTGATCGAAATCCAGTTATTAAAATAGTGATTTTCATGCTTATTTTGATCATTTTAAGCGCTTAAATACGCTTTAAACAATAACATTAGAGAAATAAGCGATTTCCATCAAGAATTGTAGATGCCATCGGCAGATTTGTTTCAATCTATTTCCTAACAATATTCAGCAATAGAACAGTGTTATTTCATGCATTTTAGACGTGGAAAACACGAGAAAACTTTGGTTTTCTACTTTAGATTCGTTCCAGACATATTGCATAAGTTGTACTTTGTGTGATTTACTGTGGTTCTCTGATCGAAATCCAGTTATTAAAATAGTGATTTTCATGCTTATTTTGATCATTTTAAGCGCTTAAATACGCTTTAAACAATAACATTAGAGAAATAAGCGATTTCCATCAAGAATTGTAGATGCCATCGGCAGATTTGTTTCAATCTATTTCCTAACAATATTCAGCAATAGAACAGTGTTATTTCATGCATTTTAGACGTGGAAAACACGAGAAAACTTTGGTTTTCTACTTTAGATTCGTTCCAGACATATTGCATAAGTTGTACTTTGTGTGATTTACTGTGGTTCTCTGATCGAAATCCAGTTATTAAAATAGTGATTTTCATGCTTATTTTGATCATTTTAAGCGCTTAAATACGCTTTAAACAATAACATTAGAGAAATAAGCGATTTCCATCAAGAATTGTAGATGCCATCGGCAGATTTGTTTCAATCTATTTCCTAACAATATTCAGCAATAGAACAGTGTTATTTCATGCATTTTAGACGTGGAAAACACGAGAAAACTTTGGTTTTCTACTTTAGATTCGTTCCAGACATATTGCATAAGTTGTACTTTGTGTGATTTACTGTGGTTCTCTGATCGAAATCCAGTTATTAAAATAGTGATTTTCATGCTTATTTTGATCATTTTAAGCGCTTAAATACGCTTTAAACAATAACATTAGAGAAATAAGCGATTTCCATCAAGAATTGTAGATGCCATCGGCAGATTTGTTTCAATCTATTTCCTAACAATTCAGCAATAGAACAGTGTTATTTCATGCATTTTAGACGTGGAAAACACGAGAAAACTTTGGTTTTCTACTTTAGATTCGTTCCAGACATATTGCATAAGTTGTACTTTGTGTGATTTACTGTGGTTCTCTGATCGAAATCCAGTTATTAAAATAGTGATTTTCATGCTTATTTTGATCATTTTAAGCGCTTAAATACGCTTTAAACAATAACATTAGAGAAATAAGCGATTTCCATCAAGAATTGTAGATGCCATCGGCAGATTTGTTTCAATCTATTTCCTAACAATATTCAGCAATAGAACAGTGTTATTTCATGCATTTTAGACGTGGAAAACACGAGAAAACTTTGGTTTTCTACTTTAGATTCGTTCCAGACATATTGCATAAGTTGTACTTTGTGTGATTTACTGTGGTTCTCTGATCGAAATCCAGTTATTAAAATAGTGATTTTCATGCTTATTTTGATCATTTTAAGCGCTTAAATACGCTTTAAACAATAACATTAGAGAAATAAGCGATTTCCATCAAGAATTGTAGATGCCATCGGCAGATTTGTTTCAATCTATTTCCTAACAATATTCAGCAATAGAACAGTGTTATTTCATGCATTTTAGACGTGGAAAAACACGAAAACTTTGGTTTTCTACTTTAGATTCGTTCCAGACATATTGCATAAGTTGTACTTTGTGTGATTTACTGTGGTTCTCTGATCGAAATCCAGTTATTAAAATAGTGATTTTCATGCTTATTTTGATCATTTTAAGCGCTTAAATACGCTTTAAACAATAACATTAGAGAAATAAGCGATTTCCATCAAGAATTGTAGATGCCATCGGCAGATTTGTTTCAATCTATTTCCTAACAATATTCAGCAATAGAACAGTGTTATTTCATGCATTTTAGACGTGGAAAACACGAGAAAACTTTGGTTTTCTACTTTAGATTCGTTCCAGACATATTGCACAGTTGTTTACTCTGTGGTTCTCTGATCGAAATCCAGTTATTAAAATAGTGATTTTCATGCTTATTTTGATCATTTTAAGCGCTTAAATACGCTTTAAAACAATAACATTAGAGAAATAAGCGATTTCCATCAAGAAATGTAGAAGCCATCGGCAGATTTGTTTCAATCTATTTCCTAACAATATTCAGCAATAGAACAGTGTTATTTCATGCATTTTAGACGTGGAAAACACGAGAAAACTTTGGTTTTCTACTTTAGATTCGTTCCAGACATATTGCATAAGTTGTACTTTGTGTGATTTACTGTGGTTCTCTGATCGAAATCCAGTTATTAAAATAGTGATTTTCATGCTTATTTTGATCATTTTAAGCGCTTAAATACGCTTTAAACAATAACATTAGAGAAATAAGCGATTTCCATCAAGAATTGTAGATGCCATCGGCAGATTTGTTTCAATCTATTTCCTAACAATATTCAGCAATAGAACAGTGTTATTTCATGCATTTTAGACGTGGAAAACACGAGAAAACTTTGGTTTTCTACTTTAGATTCGTTCCAGACATATTGCATAAGTTGTACTTTGTGTGATTTACTGTGGTTCTCTGATCGAAATCCAGTTATTAAAATAGTGATTTTCATGCTTATTTTGATCATTTTAAGCGCTTAAATACGCTTTAAACAATAACATTAGAGAAATAAGCGATTTCCATCAAGAATTGTAGATGCCATCGGCAGATTTGTTTCAATCTATTTCCTAACAATATTCAGCAATAGAACAGTGTTATTTCATGCATTTTAGACGTGGAAAACACGAGAAAACTTTGGTTTTCTACTTTAGATTCGTTCCAGACATATTGCATAAGTTGTACTTTGTGTGATTTACTGTGGTTCTCTGATCGAAATCCAGTTATTAAAATAGTGATTTTCATGCTTATTTTGATCATTTTTAAGCGCTTAAATACGCTTTAAACAATAACATTAGAGAAATAAGCGATTTCCATCAAGAATTGTAGATGCCATCGGCAGATTTGTTTCAATCTATTTCCTAACAATATTCAGCAATAGAACAGTGTTATTTCATGCATTTTAGACGTGGAAACACGAGAAAACTTTGGTTTTCTACTTTAGATTCGTTCCAGACATATTGCATAAGTTGTACTTTGTGTGATTTACTGTGGTTCTCTGATCGAAATCCAGTTATTAAAATAGTGATTTTCATGCTTATTTTGATCATTTTAAGCGCTTAAATACGCTTTAAACAATAACATTAGAGAAATAAGCGATTTCCATCAAGAATTGTAGAAGCCATCGGCAGATTTGTTTCAATCTATTTCCTAACAATATTCAGCAATAGAACAGTGTTATTTCATGCATTTTAGACGTGGAAAACACGAGAAAACTTTGGTTTTCTACTTTAGATTCGTTCCAGACATATTGCATAAGTTGTACTTTGTGTGATTTACTGTGGTTCTCTGATCGAAATCCAGTTATTAAAATAGTGATTTTCATGCTTATTTTGATCATTTTAAGCGCTTAAATACGCTTTAAACAATAACATTAGAGAAATAAGCGATTTCCATCAAGAATTGTAGATGCCATCGGCAGATTTGTTTCAATCTATTTCCTAACAATATTCAGCAATAGAACAGTGTTATTTCATGCATTTTAGACGTGGAAAACACGAGAAAACTTTGGTTTTCTACTTTAGATTCGTTCCAGACATATTGCATAAGTTGTACTTTGTGTGATTTACTGTGGTTCTGATCGAAATCCAGTTATTAAAATAGTGATTTTCATGCTTATTTTGATCATTTTAAGCGCTTAAATACGCTTTAAACAATAACATTAGAGAAATAAGCGATTTCCATCAAGAATTGTAGATGCCATCGGCAGATTTGTTTCAATCTATTTCCTAACAATATTCAGCAATAGAACAGTGTTATTTCATGCATTTTAGACGTGGAAAACACGAGAAAACTTTGGTTTTCTACTTTAGATTCGTTCCAGACATATTGCATAAGTTGTACTTTGTGTGATTTACTGTGGTTCTCTGATCGAAATCCAGTTATTAAAATAGTGATTTTCATGCTTATTTTGATCATTTTAAGCGCTTAAATACGCTTTAAACAATAACATTAGAGAAATAAGCGATTTCCATCAAGAATTGTAGATGCCATCGGCAGATTTGTTTCAATCTATTTCCTAACAATATTCAGCAATAGAACAGTGTTATTTCATGCATTTTAGACGTGGAAAACACGAGAAAACTTTGGTTTTCTACTTTAGATTCGTTCCAGACATATTGCATAAGTTGTACTTTGTGTGATTTACTGTGGTTCTCTGATCGAAATCCAGTTATTAAAATAGTGATTTTCATGCTTATTTTGATCATTTTAAGCGCTTAAATACGCTTTAAACAATAACATTAGAGAAATAAGCGATTTCCATCAAGAATTGTAGATGCCATCGGCAGATTTGTTCAATCTATTTCCTAACAATATTCAGCAATAGAACAGTGTTATTTCATGCATTTTAGACGTGGAAAACACGAGAAAACTTTGGTTTTCTACTTTAGATTCGTTCCAGACATATTGCATAAGTTGTACTTTGTGTGATTTACTGTGGTTCTCTGATCGAAATCCAGTTATTAAAATAGTGATTTTCATGCTTATTTTGATCATTTTAAGCGCTTAAATACGCTTTAAACAATAACATTAGAGAAATAAGCGATTTCCATCAAGAATGTAGATGCCATCGGCAGATTTGTTTCAATCTATTTCCTAACAATATTCAGCAATAGAACAGTGTTATTTCATGCATTTTAGACGTGGAAAACACGAGAAAACTTTGGTTTTCTACTTTAGATTCGTTCCAGACATATTGCATAAGTTGTACTTTGTGTGATTTACTGTGGTTCTCTGATCGAAATCCAGTTATTAAAATAGTGATTTTCATGCTTATTTTGATCATTTTAAGCGCTTAAATACGCTTTAAACAATAACATTAGAGAAATAAGCGATTTCCATCAAGAATTGTAGATGCCATCGGCAGATTTGTTTCAATCTATTTCCTAACAATATTCAGCAATAGAACAGTGTTATTTCATGCATTTTAGACGTGGAAACACGAGAAAACTTTGGTTTTCTACTTTAGATTCGTTCCAGACATATTGCATAAGTTGTACTTTGTGTGATTTACTGTGGTTCTCTGATCGAAATCCAGTTATTAAAATAGTGATTTTCATGCTTATTTTGATCATTTTAAGCGCTTAAATACGCTTTAAACAATAACATTAGAGAAATAAGCGATTTCCATCAAGAATTGTAGATGCCATCGGCAGATTTGTTTCAATCTATTTCCTAACAATATTCAGCAATAGAACAGTGTTATTTCATGCATTTGACACGAGAAACTTTGGTTTTCTACTTTAGATTCGTTCCAGACATATTGCATAAGTGTACTTTGTGTGATTTACTGTGGTTCTCTGATCGAAATCCAGTTATTAAATAGTGATTTTCATGCTTATTTTGATCATTTTAAAGCGCTTAAATACGCTTTAAACAATAACATTAGAGAAATAAGCGATTTCCATCAAGAATTGTAGATGCCATCGGCAGATTTGTTTCAATCTATTTCCTAACAATATTCAGCAATAACAGTGTTCATGCATTTTAGACGTGGAAAACACGAGAAAACTTGGTTTTCTACTTTAGATTCGTTCCAGACATATTGTTAAGTTTTTGTGATTACTGTGGTTCTCTGATCGAAATCCAGTTATTAAAATAGTGATTTTCATGCTTATTTTGATCATTTTAAGCGCTTACGCTCATAAATTAAGCGATTTCCATCAAGAATTGTAGATGCCATCAGGCAGATTTGTTTCAATCTATTTCCTAACAATATTCAGCAATAGAACAGTGTTATTTCATGCATTTTAGACGTGGAAAACACGAGAAAACTTTGGTTTTCTACTTTAGATTCGTTCCAGACATATTGCATAAGTTGTACTTTGTGTGATTTACTGTGGTTCTCTGATCGAAATCCAGTTATTAAAATAGTGATTTTCATGCTTATTTTGATCATTTTAAGCGCTTAAATACGCTTTAAACAATAACATTAGAGAAATAAGATTTCCATCAAGAATTGTAGAAGCCATCGGCAGATTTGTTTCAATCTATTTCTATATTCATTAGTGTTCATGCATTTTACGTACGAGAAAACTTTGGTTTTCTACTTTAGATTCGTTCCAGATATTGCATAAGTTAGTTACTGAGTGATTCTTCAGTTATTAAAATATTTTTTATTTTGATCATTTTAAGCGCTTAATAACATTAGAGAAATAAGCGATTTCCATCAAGAATTGTAGATCCATCGGCAGATTTGTTTCAATCTATTTCCTAACAATATTCAGCAATAGAACAGTGTTATTTCATGCATTTAGACGTGGAAAACACGAGAAAACTTTGGTTTTCTACTTTAGATTCGTTCCAGACATATTGCATAAGTTGTACTTTGTGTGATTTACTGTGGTTCTCTGATCGAAATCCAGTTATTAAAATAGTGATTTTCATGCTTATTTTGATCATTTTAAGCGCTTAAATACGCTTTAAACAATAACATTAGAGAAATAAGCGATTTCCATCAAGAATTGTAGATGCCATCGGCAGATTTGTTTCAATCTATTTCCTAACAATATTCAGCAATAGAACAGTGTTATTTCATGCATTTTAGACGTGGAAAACACGAGAAAACTTTGGTTTTCTACTTTAGATTCGTTCCAGACATATTGCATAAGTTGTACTTTGTGTGATTTACTGTGGTTCTCTGATCGAAATCCAGTTATTAAAATAGTGATTTTCATGCTTATTTTGATCATTTTAAGCGCTTAAATACGCTTTAAACAATAACATTAGAGAAATAAGCGATTTCCATCAAGAATTGTAGATGCCATCGGCAGATTTGTTTCAATCTATTTCCTAACAATATTCAGCAATAGAACAGTGTTATTTCATGCATTTTAGACGTGGAAAACACGAGAAAACTTTGGTTTTCTACTTTAGATTCGTTCCAGACATATTGCATAAGTTGTACTTTGTGTGATTTACTGTGGTTCTCTGATCGAAATCCAGTTATTAAAATAGTGATTTTCATGCTTATTTTGATCATTTTAAGCGCTTAAATACGCTTTAAACAATAACATTAGAGAAATAAGCGATTTCCATCAAGAATTGTAGATGCCATCGGCAGATTTGTTTCAATCTATTTCCTAACAATATTCAGCAATAGAACAGTGTTATTCATGCATTTTAGACGTGGAAACACGAGAAAACTTTGGTTTTCTACTTTAGATTCGTTCCAGACATATTGCATAAGTTGTACTTTGTGTGATTTACTGTGGTTCTCTGATCGAAATCCAGTTATTAAAATAGTGATTTTCATGCTTATTTTGATCATTTTAAGCGCTTAAATACGCTTTAAACAATAACATTAGAGAAATAAGCGATTTCCATCAAGAATTGTAGATGCCATCGGCAGATTTGTTTCAATCTATTTCCTAACAATATTCAGCAATAGAACAGTGTTATTTCATGCATTTTAGACGTGGAAAACACGAGAAAACTTTGGTTTTCTACTTTAGATTCGTTCCAGACATATTGCATAAGTTGTACTTTGTGTGATTTACTGTGGTTCTCTGATCGAAATCCAGTTATTAAAATAGTGATTTTCATGCTTATTTTGATCATTTTAAGCGCTTAAATACGCTTTAAACAATAACATTAGAGAAATAAGCGATTTCCATCAAGAATTGTAGATGCCATCGGCAGATTTGTTTCAATCTATTTCCTAACAATATTCAGCAATAGAACAGTGTTATTTCATGCATTTAGACGTGGAAAACACGAGAAAACTTTGGTTTTCTACTTTAGATTCGTTCCAGACATATTGCATAAGTTGTACTTTGTGTGATTTACTGTGGTTCTCTGATCGAAATCCAGTTATTAAAATAGTGATTTTCATGCTTATTTTGATCATTTTAAGCGCTTAAATACGCTTTAAACAATAACATTAGAGAAATAAGCGATTTCCATCAAGAATTGTAGATGCCATCGGCAGATTTGTTTCAATCTATTTCCTAACAATATTCAGCAATAGAACAGTGTTATTTCATGCATTTTAGACGTGGAAAACACGAGAAAACTTTGGTTTTCTACTTTAGATTCGTTCCAGACATATTGCATAAGTTGTACTTTGTGTGATTTACTGTGGTTCTCTTGATCGAAATCCAGTTATTAAAATAGTGATTTTCATGCTTATTTTGATCATTTTAAGCGCTTAAATACGCTTTAAACAATAACATTAGAGAAATAAGCGATTTCCATCAAGAATTGTAGATGCCATCGGCAGATTTGTTTCAATCTATTTCCTAACAATATTCAGCAATAGAACAGTGTTATTTCATGCATTTTAGACGTGGAAAACACGAGAAAACTTTGGTTTTCTACTTTAGATTCGTTCAGACATATTGCATAAGTTGTACTTTGTGTGATTTACTGTGGTTCTCTGATCGAAATCCAGTTATTAAAATAGTGATTTTCATGCTTATTTTGATCATTTTAAGCGCTTAAATACGCTTTAAACAATAACATTAGAGAAATAAGCGATTTCCATCAAGAATTGTAGATGCCATCGGCAGATTTTTTCAATCTATTTCCTAACAATATTCAGCAATAGAACAGTGTTATTTCATGCATTTTAGACGTGGAAAAACGAGAAAACTTTGGTTTTCTACTTTAGATTCGTTCCAGACATATGCCATAAGTTGTAACTTTGTGATTTACTGTGGTTCTCTGATCGAAATCCAGTTATTAAAATAGTGATTTTCATGCTTATTTTGATCATTTTAAGCGCTTAAATACGCTTTAAACAATAACATTAGAGAAATAAGCGATTTCCATCAAGAATTGTAGATGCCATCGGCAGATTTGTTTCAATCTATTTCCTAACAATATTCAGCAATAGAACAGTGTTATTTCATGCATTTTAGACGTGGAAAACACGAGAAAACTTTGGTTTTCTACTTTAGATTCGTTCCAGACATATTGCATAAGTTGTACTTTTGTGTGATTTACTGTGGTTCTCTGATCGAAATCCAGTTATTAAAAATAGTGATTTTCATGCTTATTTTGATCATTTTAAGCGCTTAAATACGCTTTAAACAATAACATTAGAGAAATAAGCGATTTCCATCAAGAATTGTAGATGCCATCGGCAGATTTGTTTCAATCTATTTCCTAACAATATTCAGCAATAGAACAGTGTTATTTCATGCATTTTAGACGTGGGAAACACGAGAAAACTTTGGTTTTCTACTTTAGATTCGTTCCAGACATATTGCATAAGTTGTACTTTGTGTGATTTACTGTGGTTCTGATCGAAATCCAGTTATTAAAATAGTGATTTTCATTATTTTGATCATTTGCGCTTAAATACGCTTTAAACCCATCAAGAATTGTAGATGCCATCGGCAGATTTGTTTCAATTTAACAATATTTGCATTTTGGTTTTCTACTTTAGATTCGTTCAGACATATTGCATAAGTTGTACTTTGTGTGATTTACTGTGGTTCTCTGATCGAAATCCAGTTATTAAAATCCATTTTAGCGCTTAAATACGCTTTAAACAATAACATTAGAAATAAGCGATTTCCATCAAGAATTGTAGATGCCATCGGCAGATTTGTTTCAATCTATTTCCTAACAATATTCAGCAATAGAACAGTGTTATTTCATGCATTTTAGACGTGGAAAACACGAGAAAACTTTGGTTTTCTACTTTAGATTCGTTCCAGACATATTGCATAAGTTGTACTTTGTGTGATTTACTGTGGTTCTCTGATCGAAATCCAGTTATTAAAATAGTGATTTTCATGCTTATTTGATCATTTTAACGCTTAAATACGCTTTAAACAATAACATTAGAGAAATAAGCGATTTCCATCAAGAATTGTAGCCATCGGCAGATTTGTTTCAATCTATTTCCTAACAATATTCAGCAATAGAACAGTGTTATTTCATGCATTTTAGACGTGGAAAACACGAGAAAACTTTGGTTTTCTACTTTAGATTCGTTCCAGACATATTAAGTGTATTTGTTTCTCTGATCGAATCCAGTTATTAAAATAGTGATTTTCATGCTTATTTTGATCATTTTAAGCGCTTAAATACGCTTTAAACAATAACATTAGAGAAATAAGCGATTTCCATCAAGAATTGTAGATGCCATCGGCAGATTTGTTTCAATCTATTTCCTAACAATATTCAGCAATAGTGTTATTTCATGCATTTTAGACGTGGAAAACACGAGGTTTTCTACTTTAGATTCGTTCCAGACATATTGCATAAGTTGTACTTTGTGTGATTTACTGTGGTTCTCTGATCGAAATCCAGTTATTAAAATAGTGATTTTCATGCTTATTTTGATCATTTTAAGCGCTTAAATACGCTTTAAACAATAACATTAGAGAAATAAGCGATTTCCATCAAGAATTGTAGATGCCATCGGCAGATTTGTTTCATCTATTTCCTAACAATATTCAGCAATAGAACAGTGTTATTTCATGCATTTTAGACGTGGAAAACACGAGAAAACTTTGGTTTTCTACTTTAGATTCGTTCCAGACATATTGCATAAGTTGTACTTTGTGTGATTTACTGTGGTTCTCTGATCGAAATCCAGTTATTAAAATAGTGATTTTCATGCTTATTTTGATCATTTTAAGCGCTTAAATACGCTTTAAACAATAACATTAGAGAAATAAGCGATTTCCATCAAGAATTGTAGATGCCATCGGCAGATTTGTTTCAATCTATTTCCTAACAATATTCAGCAATAGAACAGTGTTATTTCATGCATTTTAGACGTGGAAAACACGAGAAAACTTTGGTTTTCTACTTTAGATTCGTTCCAGACATATTGCATAAGTTGTACTTTGTGTGATTTACTGTGGTTCTCTGATCGAAATCCAGTTATTAAAATAGTGATTTTCATGCTTATTTTGATCATTTTAAGCGCTTAAATACGCTTTAAACAATAACATTAGAGAAATAAGCGATTTCCATCAAGAATTGTAGATGCCATCGGCAGATTTGTTTCAATCTATTTCCTAACAATATTCAGCAATAGAAACAGTGTTATTTCATGCATTTTAGACGTGGAAAACACGAGAAAACTTTGGTTTTCTACTTTAGATTCGTTCCAAGACATATTGCATAAGTTGTACTTTGTGTGATTTACTGTGGTTCTCTGATCGAAATCCAGTTATTAAAATAGTGATTTTCATGCTTATTTTGATCATTTTAAGCGCTTAAATACGCTTTAAACAATAACATTAGAGAAATAAGCGATTTCCATCAAGAATTGTAGATGCCATCGGCAGATTTGTTTCAATCTATTTCCTAACAATATTCAGCAATAGAACAGTGTTATTTCATGCATTTTTAGACGTGGAAAACACGAGAAAACTTGGTTTTCTACTTTAGATTCGTTTCCAGACATATTGCATAAGTTGTACTTGTGTTGATTTACTGTGGTTCTCTGATCGAAATCCAGTTATTAAAATAGTGATTTTTCATGCTTATTTTGATCATTTTAAGCGCTTAAATACGCTTTAAACAATAACATTAGAGAAATAAGCGATTTCCATCAAGAATTGTAGATGCCATCGGCAGATTTGTTTCAATCTATTTCTAACAATATTCAGCAATAGAACAGTGTTATTTCATGCATTTTAGACGTGGAAAACACGAGAAAACTTTGGTTTTCTACTTTAGATTCGTTCCAGACATATTGCATAAGTTGTACTTTTGTGTGATTTACTGTGGTTCTCCTGATCGAAATCCAGTTATTAAAAATAGTGATTTTCATGCTTATTTTGATCATTTTAAAGCGCTTAAATACGCTTTAAACAATAACATTAGAGAAAATAAGCGATTTCCATCAAGAATTGTAGATGCCATCGGCAGATTTGTTTCAATCTATTTCTAACAATATTCAGCAATAGAACAGTGTTATTTCATGCATTTTAGACGTGGAAAACACGAGAAAACTTTGGTTTTCTACTTTAGATTCGTTCCAGACATATTGCATAAAGTTGTACTTTGTGATTTACTGTGGTTCTCTGATCGAAATCCAGTTATTAAAATAGTGATTTTTCATGCTTATTTTGATCATTTTAAGCGCTTAAATACGCTTTAAACAATAACATTAGAGAAATAAGCGATTTCCATCAAGAATTGTAGATGCATCGGCAGATTTGTTTCAATCTATTTCCTAACAATATTCAGCAATAGAACAGTGTTATTTCATGCATTTTAGACGTGGAAAAACACGAGAAAAACTTTGGTTTTCTACTTTAGATTCGTTCCAGACATATTGCATAAGTTGTACTTTGTGTGGATTTACTGTGGTTCTCTGATCGAAATCCAGTTATTAAAAGTAGTGATTTTCTGTTATTTTGATCATTTTAAAGCGCCTTAAATACGCTATTAAACAACAATTAACATTAGAGAAATAAGCCGATTTTCCATAAGAAATTGTAGATGCCATCGGCGATTTGTATTCATCTATTTCCTAACAAATATTACAATAGAACGTGTTTATTTCTTGCATGTTTTAGAGTGGAAAACACGGAAAATTTGGTTTTCTAACTGTTTTAGATTCGTTCAGACATATTCGCTAAGTTGTAACTTTGTGTGATTTACTGTGGTTCTCTGATTCGAATCAGTTATTAAATAGTTGATTTTCATGTGCTTATTTTGATCATTTTAAGGCTTATACGCTTTAAACAATAAATTAGAGAATAAAGCGATTTCATCAAGAATTGTATGGCATCGGCAGAT
>JACMZG010000278.1:0-21456 GCA_018340805.1 Microvelia longipes
TGCTGAACATTATTAGCAATAGATTGAAACAAATCTGCGATTGCTTCTACAATTCTGATGGAAATCGCTTATTTCTCTAATGTTATTTTTTAAAGCTTTTTAAGCGTTTAAAACGATCAAAATAAGATGAAAAACTATTTTAATAACTGGATTTCGATCAGAGAACACAGTAAATCACACAAAGTACAACTTATGTAATATGTCTGGAACGAATCTAAAGTAGAAAACCAAAGTTTTTCTCGTGTTTCCCACGCTAAAATACATGAAATAACACTGTTCTATTGCTGAACATTGTTAGGAAAATAGATTGAAACAATCTGCCGATTTTTACAATTCTTGATGGAAATCGCTTATTTCTCTAATGTTATTTTTTTAAAGCGTATTTAAGCGTTTAAAGCGATCAAATAAGCATGAAAATCACTATTTTAATTTTGAACCTATTTCGACAGAGAGAGCCACAGTAAATCACAAAAGTACAACTTATGTAATATGTCTGGAACAATCTAAAGTAGAAAACCAAAGTTTTCTCGTGTTTCCCACTCTAAAATACATGAAATAACACTGTTCTATTGCTGAACATTGTTAGGAAAATAGATTGAAACAAATCTGCCGATTGCTTCTACAATTCTTGATGGAAATCGCTTATTTCTCTAATGTTATTGTTTAAAGCGTATTTAAGCGTTTAAACGATCAAAATAAGCATGAAAATCACTATTTTAATAACTGGATTTCGATCAGAGAACCACAGTAAATCACACAAAGTACAACTTATGTAATATGTCTGGAACGAATCTAAAGTAGAAAACCAAGTTTTCTCGTGTTTCCCATGCTAAAATAACATGAATAACACTGTTCTATTGCTGAACATTGTTAGGAAATAGATTGAAACAAATTCTGGATTGCTTCTACATTTCTTGATGAAAAATCGCTATTTAATAACTGTTTCGATCAGAGAGCCACAGTAAATCACACAAAGTACAACTTATGTTATATGTCTGGAAATCTAAAGTAGAAAACCAAAGTTCTCGTGTTTCCCACTGCTAAAATACATGAAATAACACTGTTCTATTGCTGAACATTGTTAGGAAATAGATTGAAACAAATCTGCCGATTGCTCTACAATTCTTGATGGAAATCGCTTATTTCTCTAATGTTATTGTTTAAAGCGTTTTAAGCGTTTAAAACGATCAAAATAAATGAAAATCACTATTTAAATAACTGGATTTGATCAGAGAACCACAGTAATCACACAAAGTACAACTTATGTAATATGTCTGGAACGAATCTAAAGTAGAAAACCAAGTTTTCTCGTGTTTCCCATGCTAAAATACATGAAATAACACTGTTCTATTGCTGAACATTGTTAGGAAATAGATTGAAATTCTGATTGCTTTACATTTCTTGATGAAATCGCTATTTAATAACTGGATTTCGATCAGAGAACCACAGTAAATCACACAAAGTACAACTTATGTATATGTCTGGAACAAATCTAAAGTAGAAAACCAAAGTTTTTCTCGTGTTTCCCACTGCTAAAACATGAAATAACACTGTTCTATTGCTGAACATTGTTAGGAAATAGATTGAAACAAATCTGCCGATTGCTTCTACAATTCTTGATGGAAATCGCTTATTTCTCTAATGTTATTGTTTAAAGCGTTTTTAAGCGTTTAAAACGATCAAAATAAGCATGAAAATCACTATTTTAATAACTGGATTCGATCAGAGAACCACAGTAATCACACAAAGTACAACTTATGTAATATGTCTGGAACGAATCTAAAGTAGAAAAAAAGAAGTTTCTAAAAATACATGAAATAACACTGTTCTATTGCTGAACATTGTTAGGAAATAGATTGAAACAAATCTGCCGATTGCTTCAATTCTTGATGGAAATCGCTTATTTCTCTAATGTTTTTTTAAAAGCGTATTTAAGCGTTTAAACGATCAAAATAAGCATGAAAATCACTATTTTAATAACTGGATTTCGATCAGAGAACCACAGTAAATCACACAAAGTACAACTTATGTAATATGTCTGGAACGAATCTAAAGTAGAAAACCAAAGTTTTCTCGTGTTTCCGTGCTAAAATACATGAAATAACACTGTTCTATTGCTGAACATTGTTAGGAAATAGATTGAAACAAATCTGCGATTGCTTCTACATTTCTTGATGAAATCGCTATTAATAATGATTCGATCAGAGAGCCACAGTAAATCACACAAGTACAACTCTGGAAAAAGTAGAAAACCAAGTTTTCGTGTTCCCATTGCTAAAATACATGAAATAACACTGTTCTATTGCTGAACATTGTTAGGAAATAGATTGAAACAAATCTGCCGATTGCTTCTACAATTCTTGATGAAATCGCTTATTTCTCTAATGTTATTGTTTAAAGCTATTTAAGCGTTTAAAACGATCAAAATAAGCATGAAAATCTATTTTAATAACTGGATTTCGATCAGAGAACCACAGTAAATCACACAAAGTACAACTTATGTAATATGTCTGGAACGAATCTAAAGTAGAAAACCAAAGTTTTCTCGTGTTTCCCATTGCTAAAATACATGAAATAACACTGTTCTATTGCTGAACATTGTTAGGAAATAGATTGAAACAAATCTGCCGATTGCTTCTACAATTCTTGATGGAAATCGCTTATTTCTCTAATTTATTGTTTAAAGCGTATTTAAGCGTTTAAACGATCAAAATAAGCATGAAAATCACTATTTTAATAACTGGATTTCGATCAGAGAACCACAGTAAATCACACAAAGTACAACTTATGTAATATGTCTGGAACGAATCTAAAGTAGAAAACCAAGTTTTCTCGTGTTTCCCACTAAAATACATGAAATAACACTGTTCTATTGCTGAACATTGTTAGGAAATAGATTGAAACAAATCTGCCGATTGCTTCTACAATTCTTGATGGAAATCGCTTATTTCTCTAATGTTATTGTTTAAAGCGTATTTAAGCGTTTAAAACGATCAAAATAAGCATGAAAATACTATTTTTAATAACTGGATTTCGATCAGAGAACCACAGTAAATCACACAAAGTACAACTTATGTAATATGTCTGGAACGAATCTAAAGTAGAAAACCAAAGTTTTCTCGTGTTTCCCATTGCTAAAATACATGAAATAACACTGTTCTATTGCTGAACATTGTTAGGAAATAGATTGAAACAAATCTGCCGATTGCTTCTACAATTCTTGATGGAAATCGCTTATTTCTCTAATGTTATTGTTTAAAGCGTATTTAAGCGTTTAAAACGATCAAAATAAGCATGAAAATCTATTTAATAACTGGATTTCGATCAGAGAACCACAGTAAATCACACAAAGTACAACTTATGTAATATGTCTGGAACGAATCTAAAGTAGAAAACCAAAGTTTTCTCGTGTTTCCCATTGCTAAAATACATGAAATAACACTGTTCTATTGCTGAACATTGTTAGGAAATAGATTGAAACAAATCTGATTATTCTACATTTCTGATGAAAATCGCTATTTAAAATTGGATTTCGATCAGAGACCACAGTAAATCACACAAAGTACAACTTATGTAATATGTCTGGAACGAATCTAAAGTAGAAAACCAAAGTTTCTCGTGTTTCCATTGCTAAAATACATGAAATAACACTGTTCTATTGCTGAACATTGTTAGGAAATAGATTGAAACAAATCTGTCGATTGCTTCTACATTTCTGATGAAAATCGCTATTTAATAATTGTATTTCGATCAGAGAGCCACAGTAAATCACACAAAGTACAACTTATGTATATGTCTGGAACAATCTAAAGTAGAAAACCAAAGTTTTTCTCGTGTTTCCCATTGCTAAAATACATGAAATAACACTGTTCTATTGCTGAACATTGTAGGAAATAGATTGAAACAAATCTGCCGATTGCTTCTAATTCTTGATGGAAATCGCTTATTTCTCTAATGTTATTGTTTAAAGCGTATTGCGTTAAAAACGATCAAATAAGCATGAAAATAACTATTTAATAACTGGATTTCGATCAGAGAACCACAGTAAATCACACAAAGTACAACTTATGTAATATGTCTGGAACGAATCTAAAGTAGAAAACCAAAGTTTTCTCGTGTTTCCACTGCTAAAATACATGAAATAACACTGTTCTATTGCTGAACATTGTTAGGAAATAGATTGAAACAAATCTGCCGATTGCTTCTACAATTCTTGATGGAAATCGCTTATTTCTCTAATGTTATTGTTTAAAGCGTATTTAAGCGTTTAAAACGATCAAAATAAGCATGAAAATCACTATTTTAATAACTGGATTTCGATCAGAGAACCACAGTAAATCACACAAAGTACAACTTATGTAATATGTCTGGAACGAATCTAAAGTAGAAAACCAAAGTTTTCTCGTGTTTCCCATTGCTAAAATGCATGAAATAACACTGTTCTATTGCTGAACATTGTTAGGAAATAGATTGAAACAAATCTGCGATTGCTTCTACAATTCTTGATGGAAATCGCTTATTTCTCTAATTTCGTTTAAAACGATCAAAATAAGCATGAAAATCACTATTTTAATAACTGGATTTCGATCAGAGAACCACAGTAAATCACACAAAGTACAACTTATGTAATATGTCTGGAACGAATCTAAAGTAGAAAACCAAAGTTTTCTCGTGTTTCCATTGCTAAAATACATGAAATAACACTGTTCTATTGCTGAACATTGTTAGGAAATAGATTGAAACAAATCTGCCGATTGCTTCTACAATTCTTGATGGAAATCGCTTATTTCTCTAATGTTATTGTTTAAAGCGTATTTAAGCGTTAAAACGATCAAAATAAGCATGAAAATCACTATTTTAATAACTGGATTTCGATCAGAGAACCACAGTAAATCACACAAAGTACAACTTATGTAATATGTCTGGAACAATCTAAAGTAGAAAACCAAAGTTTTCTCGTGTTTCCCATTGCTAAAATACATGAAATAACACTGTTCTATTGCTGAACATTGTTAGGAAATAGATTGAAACAATCTGCCGATTGCTTCTACAATTCTTGATGGAAATCGCTTATTTCTCTAATGTTATTGTTTAAAGCGTATTTAAGCGTTTAAAACGATCAAAATAAGCATGAAAATCTATTTAATAACTGGATTTCGATCAGAGAACCACAGTAAATCACACAAAGTACAACTTATGTAATATGTCTGGAACGAATCTAAAGTAGAAAACCAAAGTTTCTCGTGTTCCCACTGCTAAAATGCATGAAATAACACTGTTCTATTGCTGAACATTGTTAGGAAATAGATTGAAACAAATCTGCGATTGTTCTTTTTCTTGATGAAAATCGCTATTTAATAATTGTATTTCGATCAGAGAACCACAGTAAATCACACAAAGTACAACTTATGTAATATGTCTGGAACGAATCTAAAGTAGAAAACCAAAAGTTTTCTCGTGTTTCCACTGCTAAAATGCATGAAATAACACTGTTCTATTGCTGAACATTGTTAGGAAATAGATTGAAACAAATCTGCGATTGCTTCTACATTTCTGATGAAAATCGCTATTTAATAACTGGATTTCGATCAGAGAACCACAGTAAATCACACAAAGTACAACTTATGTAATATGTCTGGAACGAATCTAAAGTAGAAAACCAAAGTTTTCTCGTGTTTCCCATTGCTAAAATGCATGAAATAACACTGTTCTATTGCTGAACATTGTTAGGAAATAGATTGAAAAAATCTGCCGATTGCTTCTACAATTCTTGATGGAAATCGCTTATTTCTCTAATGTTATTGTTTAAAGCGTATTTAAGCGTTAAAACGATCAAATAAGCATGAAAATCTATTTTAATAACTGGATTTCGATCAGAGAACCACAGTAAATCACACAAAGTACAACTTATGTAATATGTCTGGAACGAATCTAAAGTAGAAAACCAAGTTTTCTCGTGTTTCCACGTAAAATGCATGAAATAACACTGTTCTATTGCTGAACATTGTTAGGAAATAGATTGAAACAAATCTGCCGATTGCTTCTACAATTCTTGATGGAAATCGCTTATTTCTCTAATGTTATTGTTTAAAGCGTATTTAAGCGTTTAAAACGATCAAAATAAGCATGAAAATCACTATTTTAATAACTGGATTTCGATCAGAGAACCACAGTAAATCACACAAAGTACAACTTATGTAATATGTCTGGAACGAATCTAAAGTAGAAAACCAAAGTTTTCTCGTGTTTCCTGCTAAAATGCATGAAATAACACTGTTCTATTGCTGAACATTGTTAGGAAATAGATTGAAACAAATCTGCCGATGCTTCTACAATTCTTGATGGAAATCGCTTATTTCTCTAATGTTATTGTTTAAAGCGTATTTAAGCGTTTAAAACGATCAAAATAAGCATGAAAATCACTATTTTAATAACTGGATTTCGATCAGAGAACCACAGTAAATCACACAAAGTACAACTTATGTAATATGTCTGGAACGAATCTAAAGTAGAAAACCAAGTTTTCTCGTGTTTCCACGCTAAAATGCATGAAATAACACTGTTCTATTGCTGAACATTGTTAGGAAATAGATTGAAACAAATCTGCCGATTGGCTTCTACAATTCTTGATGGAAATCGCTTATTTCTCTAATGTTATTGTTTAAAGCGTATTTAAGTTTAAAACGATCAAAATAAGCATGAAATCACTATTTTAATAACTGGATTTCGATCAGAGAACCACAGTAAATCACACAAAGTACAACTTATGTAATATGTCTGGAACGAATCTAAAGTAGAAAACCAAGTTTTCTCGTGTTTCCACGCTAAAATGCATGAAATAACACTGTTCTATTGCTGAACATTGTTAGGAAATAGATTGAAACAAATCTGCCGATGCTTCTACAATTCTTGATGGAAATCGCTTATTTCTCTAATGTTATTGTTTAAAGCGTATTTAAGCGTTTAAACGATCAAAATAAGCATGAAAATCACTATTTTAATAACTGGATTTCGATCAGAGAACCACAGTAAATCACACAAGTACAACTTATGTAATATGTCTGGAACGAATCTAAAGTAGAAAACCAAAGTTTTCTCGTGTTTCCACGCTAAAATGCATGAAATAACACTGTTCTATTGCTGAACATTGTTAGGAAATAGATTGAAACAAATCTGCCGATGCTTCTACAATTCTTGATGGAAATCGCTTATTTCTCTAATGTTATTGTTTAAAGCGTATTTAAGCGTTTTAAAACGATCAAAATAAGCATGAAAATCACTATTTTAATAACTGGATTTCGATCAGAGAACCACAGTAAATCACACAAAGTACAACTTATGTAATATGTCTGGAACGAATCTAAAGTAGAAAACCAAGTTTCTCGTGTTTCCCACTTAAATGCATGAAATAACACTGTTCTATTGCTGAACATTGTTAGGAAATAGATTGAAACAAATCTGCCGATGGCTTCTACAATTCTTGATGGAAATCGCTTATTTCTCTAATGTTATTGTTTAAAGCGTATTTAAGCGTTAAAACGATCAAAATAAGCATGAAAATCACTATTTAATAACTGGATTTCGATCAGAGAACCACAGTAAATCACACAAAGTACAACTTATGTAATGTCTGGAACGAATCTAAAGTAGAAAACCGAAGTTTTCTCGTGTTTCCCACGCTAAAATGCATGAAATAACACTGTTCTATTGCTGAACATTGTTAAAATAGATTGAAACAAATCTGCCGATGGCTTCTACAATTCTTGATGGAAATCGCTTATTTCTCTAATGTTATTGTTTAAAGCGTATTTAAGTTTTAAAACGATCAAATAAGCATGAAATCACTATTTTAATAACTGGATTTCGATCAGAGAACAGTAAATCACACAAAGTACAACTTATGCAATATGTCTGGAACGAATCTAAAGTAGAAAACCAAGTTTTCTCGTGTTTCCACTCTAAAATGCATGAAATAACACTGTTCTATTGCTGAACATTGTTAGAAATAGATTGAAACAAATCTGCCGATGGCTTCTACAATCTTTGATGGAAATCGCTTATTTCTCTAATGTTATTGTTTAAAGCGTATTTAAGCGTTTAAAACGATCAAAATAAGCATGAAAATCACTATTTTAATAACTGGATTTCGATCAGAGAACCACAGTAAATCACACAAAGTACAACTTATGTAATATGTCTGGAACGAATCTAAAGTAGAAAACCGAAGTTTTCTCGTGTTCCCACTCTAAAATGCATGAAATAACACTGTTCTATTGCTGAACATTGTTAGGAAATAGATTGAAACAAATCTGCCGATGCTTCTACAATTCTTGATGGAAATCGCTTATTTCTCTAATGTTATTGTTTAAAGCGTATTTAAGCGTTTAAAACGATCAAAATAAGCATGAAAATCACTATTTTAATAACTGGATTTCGATCAGAGAACCACAGTAAATCACACAAAGTACAACTTATGTAATATGTCTGGAACGAATCTAAAGTAGAAAACCGAAGTTTTCTCGTGTTTCCACGCTAAATGCATGAAATAACACTGTTATTTGCTGAACATTGTAGGAAATAGATTGAAACAAATCTGCCGATGCTTCTACAATTCTTGATGGAAATCGCTTATTTCTCTAATGTTATTGTTTAAAGCGTATTTAAGCGTTAAACGATCAAATAAGCATGAAATCACTATTTTAATAACTGGATTTCGATCAGAGAACCACAGTAAATCACACAAAGTACAACTTATGTAATATGTCTGGAACGAATCTAAAGTAGAAAACCGAAGTTTTCTCGTGTTCCCACTCTAAAATGCATGAAATAACACTGTTCTATTGCTGAACATTGTTAGGAAATAGATTGAAACAAATCTGCCGATGCTTCTACAATTCTTGATGGAAATCGCTTATTTCTCTAATGTTATTGTTTAAAGCGTATTTAAGCGTTTAAAACGATCAAAATAAGCATGAAAATCACTATTTTAATAACTGGATTTCGATCAGAGACCACAGTAAATCACAAAAGTACAACTTATGTAATATGTCTGGAACGAATCTAAAGTAGAAAACCAAAGTTTTCTCGTGTTTCCACGCTAAAATGCATGAAATAACACTGTTCTATTGCTGAACATTGTTAGGAAATAGATTGAAACAAATCTGCCGATGGCTTCTACAATTCTTGATGGAAATCGCTTATTTCTCTAATGTTATTGTTTAAAGCGTATTTAAGCGTTTAAAACGATCAAAATAAGCATGAAAATCACTATTTTAATAACTGGATTTCGATCAGAGAACCACAGTAAATCACACAAAGTACAACTTATGCAATATGTCTGGAACGAATCTAAAGTAGAAAACGAAGTTTTCTCGTGTTTCCACGTCTAAAATGCATGAAATAACACTGTTCTATTGCTGAACATTGTTAGGAAATAGATTGAAACAAATCTGCCGATGGCTTCTACAATTCTTGATGGAAATCGCTTATTTCTCTAATGTTATTGTTTAAAGCGTATTTAAGCTTTAAAATGATCAAAATAGCATGAAAATCACTATTTTAATAACTGGATTTCGATCAGAGAACCACAGTAAATCACACAAAGTACAACTTATGCAATATGTCTGGAACGAATCTAAAGTAGAAAACCAAGTTTTCTCGTGTTTCCACTCTAAAATGCATGAAACACTGTTCTATTGCTGAACATTGTTAGGAAATAGATTGAAACAAATCTGCCGATGGCTTCTACAATTCTTGATGGAAATCGCTTATTTCTCTATGTTATTGTTTAAAGCGTATTTAAGCGTTTAAAATGATCAAAATAAGCATGAAAATCACTATTTTAATAACTGGATTTCGATCAGAGAACCACAGTAAATCACACAAAGTACAACTTATGCAATATGTCTGGAACGAATCTAAAGTAGAAAACCGAAGTTTTCTCGTTTCCACGCTAAAATGCATGAAATAACACTGTTCTATTGCTGAACATTGTTAGGAAATAGATTGAAACAAATCTGCCGATGGCTTCTACAATTCTTGATGGAAATCGCTTATTTCTCTAATGTTATTGTTTAAAGCGTATTTAAGCTTAAAATGATCAAAATAAGCATGAAAATCACTATTTAATAACTGGATTTCGATCAGAGAACCAGTAAATCACACAAAGTACAACTTATGCAATATGTCTGGAACGAATCTAAAGTAGAAAACCGAAGTTTTCTCGTGTTTCCCACGCTAAAATGCATGAAATAACACTGTTCTATTGCTGAACATTGTTAGGAAATAGATTGAAACAAATCTGCCGATGGCTTCTACAATTCTTGATGGAAATCGCTTATTTCTCTAATGTTATTGTTTAAAGCGTATTTAAGCGTTTAAAATGATCAAAATAAGCATGAAAATCACTATTTAATAACTGGATTTCGATCAGAGAACCACAGTAAATCACACAAAGTACAACTTATGCAATATGTCTGGAACGAATCTAAAGTAGAAAACCGAAGTTTTCGTGTTTCCACTGCTAAATGCATGAAATAACACTGTTCTATTGCTGAACATTGTTAGGAAATAGATTGAAACAAATCTGCCGATGGCTTACAATTCTTGATGGAAATCGCTTTATTTCTCTAATGTTATTGTTTAAAGCGTATTTAAGCGCTTTAAATGATCAAAATAAGCATGAAAATCACTATTTTAATAACTGGATTTCGATCAGAGAACCACAGTAAATCACACAAAGTACAACTTATGCAATATGTCTGGAACGAATCTAAAGTAGAAAACCAAGTTTTCTCGTGTTTCCACTCTAAAATGCATGAAATAACACTGTTCTATTGCTGAACATTGTTAGGAAATAGATTGAAACAAATCTGCCGATGGCTTCTACAATTCTTGATGGAAATCGCTTATTTCTCTAATGTTATTGTTTAAAGCGTATTTAAGTTTTAAAATGATCAAAATAAGCATGAAAATCACTATTTTAATAACTGGATTTCGATCAGAGAACCAGTAAATCACACAAAGTACAACTTATGCAATATGTCTGGAACGAATCTAAAGTAGAAAACCGAAGTTTTCTCGTGTTTCCCACTCTAAAATGCATGAAATAACACTGTTCTATTGCTGAACATTGTTAGGAAATAGATTGAAACAAATCTGCCGATGGCTTCTACAATTCTTGATGGAAATCGCTTATTTCTCTAATGTTATTGTTTAAAGCGTATTTAAGCGTTTTAAAATGATCAAAATAAGCATGAAAATCACTATTTTAATAACTGGATTTCGATCAGAGAACCACAGTAAATCACACAAAGTACAACTTATGCAATATGTCTGGAACGAATCTAAAGTAGAAAACCGAAGTTTTCTCGTGTTTCCCACGCTAAAATGCATGAAATAACACTGTTCTATTGCTGAACATTGTTAGGAAATAGATTGAAACAAATCTGCCGATGGCTTCTACAATTCTTGATGGAAATCGCTTATTCTCTAATGTTATTGTTTAAAGCGTATTTAAGCAAAATGATCAAAATAAGCATGAAAATCACTATTTTAATAACTGGATTTCGATCAGAGAACCACAGTAAATCACACAAAGTACAACTTATGCAATATGTCTGGAACGAATCTAAAGTAGAAAACCGAAGTTTTCTCGTGTTTCCCACGCTAAAATGCATGAAATAACACTGTTTATTGCTGAACATTGTTAGGAAATAGATTGAAACAAATCTGCCGATGGCTTCTACAATTCTTGATGGAAATCGCTTATTTCTCTAATGTTATTGTTTAAAGCGTATTTAAGCGCTTAAAATGATCAAAATAAGCATGAAAATCACTATTTTAATAACTGGATTTCGATCAGAGAACACAGTAAATCACACAAAGTACAACTTATGCAATATGTCTGGAACGAATCTAAAGTAGAAAACCGAAGTTTTCTCGTGTTTCCCACGCTAAAATGCATGAAATAACACTGTTCTATTGCTGAACATTGTTAGGAAATAGATTGAAACAAATCTGCCGATGGCTTCTACATTCTTGATGGAAATCGCTTATTTCTCTAATGTTATTGTTTAAAGCGTATTTAAGCGCTTTAAAATGATCAAAATAAGCATGAAATCACTATTTTAATAACTGGATTTCGATCAGAGAACCACAGTAAATCACACAAAGTACAACTTATGCAATATGTCTGGAACGAATCTAAAGTAGAAAACCGAAGTTTTCTCGTGTTTCCCACTGCTAAAATGCATGAAATAACACTGTTCTATTGCTGAACATGTTAGGAAATAGATTGAAACAAATCTGCCGATGGCTTCTACAATTCTTGATGGAAATCGCTTATTTCTCTAATGTTATTGTTTAAAGCGTATTTAAGCGCTTAAAATGATCAAAATAAGCATGAAAATCACTATTTTAATAACTGGATTTCGATCAGAGAACCACAGTAAATCACACAAAGTACAACTTATGCAATATGTCTGGAACGAATCTAAAGTAGAAAACCGAAGTTTTCTCGTGTTTCCCACTCTAAAATGCATGAAATAACACTGTTATATTGCTGAACATTGTTAGGAAATAGATTGAAACAAATCTGCCGATGGCTTCTACAATTCTTGATGGAAATCGCTTATTTCTCTAATGTTATTGTTTAAAGCGTATTTAAGCGCTTAAAATGATCAAAATAAGCATGAAAATCACTATTTTAATAACTGGATTTCGATCAGAGAACCACAGTAAATCACACAAAGTACAACTTATGCAATATGTCTGGAACGAATCTAAAGTAGAAAACCGAAGTTTTCTCGTGTTTCCCACGCTAAAATGCATGAAATAACACTGTTTATTGCTGAACATGTTAGGAAATAGATTGAAACAAATCTGCCGATGGCTTCTACAATTCTTGATGGAAATCGCTTATTTCTCTAATGTTATTGTTTAAAGCGTATTTAAGCGTTTAAATGATCAAAATAAGCATGAAAATCACTATTTTAATAACTGGATTTCGATCAGAGAACCACAGTAAATCACACAAAGTACAACTTATGCAATATGTCTGGAACGAATCTAAAGTAGAAAACCGAAGTTTTCTCGTGTTTCCCACTCTAAAATGCATGAAATAACACTGTTCTATTGCTGAACATGTTAGGAAATAGATTGAAACAAATCTGCCGATGGCTTCTACAATTCTTGATGGAAATCGCTTATTTCTAATGTTATTGTTTAAAGCGTATTTAAGTGCTTTAAAATGATCAAAATAAGCATGAAAATCACTATTTTAATAACTGGATTTCGATCAGAGAACCACAGTAAATCACACAAGTACAACTTATGCAATATGTCTGGAACGAATCTAAAGTAGAAAACCGAAGTTTTCTCGTGTTTCCCACGCTAAAATGCATGAAATAACACTGTTTATTGCTGAACATTGTTAGGAAATAGATTGAAACAAATCTGCCGATGGCTTCTACAATTCTTGATGGAAATCGCTTATTTCTCTAATGTTATTGTTTAAAGCGTATTTAAGCGCTTAAAATGATCAAAATAAGCATGAAAATCACTATTTTAATAACTGGATTTCGATCAGAGAACACAGTAAATCACACAAAGTACAACTTATGCAATATGTCTGGAACGAATCTAAAGTAGAAAACCGAAGTTTTCTCGTGTTTCCCACGCTAAAATGCATGAAATAACACTGTTTATTGCTGAACATTGTTAGAAATAGATTGAAACAAATCTGCCGATGGCTTCTACAATTCTTGATGGAAATCGCTTATTTCTCTATGTTATTGTTTAAAGCGTATTTAAGCGTTTAAAATGATCAAAATAAGCATGAAAATCACTATTTTAATAACTGGATTTCGATCAGAGAACCACAGTAAATCACACAAAGTACAACTTATGCAATATGTCTGGAACGAATCTAAAGTAGAAAACCGAAGTTTTCTCGTGTTTCCCACGCTAAAATGCATGAAATAACACTGTTATATTGCTGAACATGTTAGGAATAGATTGAAACAAATCTGCCGATGGCTTCTACAATTCTTGATGGAAATCGCTTATTTCTCTAATGTTATTGTTTAAAGCGTATTTAAGTGCTTAAAATGATCAAAATAAGCATGAAAATCACTATTTTAATAACTGGATTTCGATCAGAGAACCACAGTAAATCACACAAAGTACAACTTATGCAATATGTCTGGAACGAATCTAAAGTAGAAAACCGAAGTTTTCTCGTGTTTCCCACGCTAAAATGCATGAAATAACACTGTTATATTGCTGAACATGTTAGAAATAGATTGAAACAAATCTGCCGATGGCTTCTACAATTCTTGATGGAAATCGCTTATTTCTCTAATGTTATTGTTTAAAGCGTATTTAAGTTTTAAATGATCAAAATAAGCATGAAAATCACTATTTTAATAACTGGATTTCGATCAGAGAACCACAGTAAATCACACAAAGTACAACTTATGCAATATGTCTGGAACGAATCTAAAGTAGAAAACCGAAGTTTTCTCGTGTTTCCCACGCTAAAATGCATGAAATAACACTGTTATATTGCTGAACATTGTTAGGAAATAGATTGAAACAAATCTGCCGATGGCTTCTACAATTCTTGATGGAAATCGCTTATTTCTCTAATGTTATTGTTTAAGCGTATTTAAGCGCTTAAAATGATCAAAATAAGCATGAAAATCACTATTTTAATAACTGGATTTCGATCAGAGAACCACAGTAAATCACACAAAGTACAACTTATGCAATATGTCTGGAACGATCTAAAGTAGAAAACCGAAGTTTTCTCGTGTTTCCCACTGCTAAAATGCATGAAACACTGTTATATTGCTGAACATGTTAGGAAATAGATTGAAACAAATCTGCCGATGGCTTCTACAATTCTTGATGGAAATCGCTTATTTCTCTAATGTTATTGTTTAAGCGTATTTAAGTGCTTAAAATGATCAAAATAAGCATGAAAATCACTATTTTAATAACTGGATTTCGATCAGAGAACCACAGTAAATCACACAAAGTACAACTTATGCAATATGTCTGGAACGAATCTAAAGTAGAAAACCGAAGTTTTCTCGTGTTTCCCACGCTAAAATGCATGAAATAACACTGTTATATTGCTGAACATTGTTAGGAAATAGATTGAAACAAATCTGCCGATGGCTCTACAATTCTTGATGGAAATCGCTTATTTCTCTAATGTTATTGTTTAAAGCGTATTTAAGCGCTTAAAATGATCAAAATAAGCATGAAAATCACTATTTTAATAACTGGATTTCGATCAGAGAACCACAGTAAATCACACAAAGTACAACTTATGCAATATGTCTGGAACGAATCTAAAGTAGAAAACCGAAGTTTTCTCGTGTTTCCCACTTAAAATGCATGAAATAACACTGTTTATTGCTGAACATGTTAAATAGATTGAAACAAATCTGCCGATGGCTTCTACAATTCTTGATGGAAATCGCTTATTTCTCTAATGTTATTGTTTAAAGCGTATTTAAGTGCTTAAAATGATCAAAATAAGCATGAAAATCACTATTTTAATAACTGGATTTCGATCAGAGAACCACAGTAAATCACACAAAGTACAACTTATGCAATATGTCTGGAACGAATCTAAAGTAGAAAACCGAAGTTTTCTCGTGTTTCCCACGCTAAAATGCATGAAATAACACTGTTATATTGCTGAACATTGTTAGAAATAGATTGAAACAAATCTGCCGATGGCTTCTACAATTCTTGATGGAAATCGCTTATTTCTCTAATGTTATTGTTTAAAGCGTATTTAAGTGCTTAAAATGATCAAAATAAGCATGAAATCACTATTTTAATAACTGGATTTCGATCAGAGAACCACAGTAAATCACACAAAGTACAACTTATGCAATATGTCTGGAACGAATCTAAAGTAGAAAACCGAAGTTTTCTCGTGTTTCCCACTGCTAAAATGCATGAAATAACACTGTTATATTGCTGAACATGTTAGGAAATAGATTGAAACAATCTGCCGATGGCTTCTACAATTCTTGATGGAAATCGCTTATTTCTCTAATGTTATTGTTTAAAGCGTATTTAAGTTTAAAATGATCAAAATAAGCATGAAAATCACTATTTTAATAACTGGATTTCGATCAGAGAACCACAGTAAATCACACAAAGTACAACTTATGAATATGTCTGGAACGAATCTAAAGTAGAAAACCGAAGTTTTCTCGTGTTTCCCACTGCTAAAATGCATGAAATAACACTGTTATATTGCTGAACATGTTAGGAAATAGATTGAAACAAATCTGCCGATGGCTTCTACAATTCTTGATGGAAATCGCTTATTTCTCTAATGTTATTGTTTAAAGCGTATTTAAGCGCTTAAAATGATCAAAATAGCATGAAAATCACTATTTTAATAACTGGATTTCGATCAGAGAACCACAGTAAATCACACAAAGTACAACTTATGCAATATGTCTGGAACGAATCTAAAGTAGAAAACCGAAGTTTTCTCGTGTTTCCCACGCTAAAATGCATGAAATAACACTGTTCTATTGCTGAACATGTTAGGAAATAGATTGAAACAAATCTGCCGATGGCTTCTACAATTCTTGATGGAAATCGCTTATTTCTCTAATTATTGTTTAAAGCGTATTTAAGTGCTTAAAATGATCAAAATAAGCATGAAAATCACTATTTTAATAACTGGATTTCGATCAGAGAACCACAGTAATCACACAAAGTACAACTTATGCAATATGTCTGGAACGAATCTAAAGTAGAAACCGAAGTTTTCTCGTGTTTCCCACTGCTAAAATGCATGAAATAACACTGTTCTATTGCTGAACATTGTTAGGAAATAGATTGAAACAAATCTGCCGATGGCTTCTACAATTCTTGATGGAAATCGCTTATTTCTCTAATGTTATTGTTTAAAGCGTATTTAAGCGCTTAAAATGATCAAAATAAGCATGAAAATCACTATTTTAATAACTGGATTTCGATCAGAGAACCACAGTAAAACACAAAGTACAACTTATGCAATATGTCTGGAACGAATCTAAAGTAGAAAACCGAAGTTTTCTCGTGTTTCCCACTCTAAAATGCATGAAATAACACTGTTATATTGCTGAACATGTTAGGAAATAGATTGAAACAAATCTGCCGATGGCTTCTACAATTCTTGATGGAAATCGCTTATTTCTCTAATGTTATTGTTTAAAGCGTATTTAAGTGCTTTAAAATGATCAAAATAAGCATGAAAATCACTATTTTAATAACTGGATTTCGATCAGAGAACCACAGTAAATCACACAAAGTACAACTTATGCAATATGTCTGGAACGAATCTAAAGTAGAAAACCGAAGTTTTCTCGTTTTCCACTGCTAAAATGCATGAAATAACACTGTTCTATTGCTGAACATTGTTAGGAAATAGATTGAAACAAATCTGCCGATGGCTTCTACAATTCTTGATGGAAATCGCTTATTTCTCTAATGTTATTGTTTAAAGCGTATTTAAGCGCTTAAAATGATCAAAATAAGCATGAAAATCACTATTTTAATAACTGGATTTCGATCAGAGAACCACAGTAAATCACACAAAGTACAACTTATGCAATATGTCTGGAACGAATCTAAAGTAGAAAACCGAAGTTTTCTCGTGTTTCCCACGCTAAAATGCATGAAATAACACTGTTCTATTGCTGAACATTGTTAGGAAATAGATTGAAACAAATCTGCCGATGGCTTCTACAATTCTTGATGGAAATCGCTTATTTCTCTAATGTTATTGTTTAAAGCGTATTTAAGTGCTTAAAACGATCAAAATAAGCATGAAAATCACTATTTTAATAACTGGATTTCGATCAGAGAACCACAGTAAATCACACAAAGTACAACTTATGCAATATGTCTGGAACGAATCTAAAGTAGAAAACCGAAGTTTTCTCGTGTTTCCCACTCTAAAATGCATGAAATAACACTGTTCTATTGCTGAACATTGTTAGGAAATAGATTGAAACAAATCTGCCGATGGCTTCTACAATTCTTGATGGAAATCGCTTATTTCTCTAATGTTATTGTTTAAAGCGTATTTAAGCGCTTAAAATGATCAAAATAAGCATGAAAATCACTATTTTAATAACTGGATTTCGATCAGAGAACCACAGTAAATCACACAAAGTACAACTTATGCAATATGTCTGGAACGAATCTAAAGTAGAAAACCGAAGTTTTCTCGTGTTTCCCACTCTAAAATGCATGAAATAACACTGTTCTATTGCTGAATTGTTAGGAAATAGATTGAAACAAATCTGCCGATGGCTTCTACAATTCTTGATGGAAATCGCTTATTTCTCTAATGTTATTGTTTAAAGCGTATTTAAGCGCTTAAAATGATCAAAATAAGCATGAAAATCACTATTTTAATAACTGGATTTCGATCAGAGAACCACAGTAAATCACACAAAGTACAACTTATGCAATATGTCTGGAACGAATCTAAAGTAGAAAACCGAAGTTTTCTCGTGTTTCCCACGCTAAAATGCATGAAATAACACTGTTCTATTGCTGAACATTGTTAGGAAATAGATTGAAACAAATCTGCCGATGGCTTCTACAATTCTTGATGGAAATCGCTTATTTCTCTAATGTTATTGTTTAAAGCGTATTTAAGCGTTTAAAATGATCAAAATAAGCATGAAATCACTATTTTAATAACTGGATTTCGATCAGAGAACCACAGTAAATCACACAAAGTACAACTTATGCAATATGTCTGGAACGAATCTAAAGTAGAAAACCGAAGTTTTCTCGTGTTTCCACTCTAAAATGCATGAAATAACACTGTTCTATTGCTGAACATTGTTAGGAAATAGATTGAAACAAATCTGCCGATGGCTTCTACAATTCTTGATGGAAATCGCTTATTTCTCTAATGTTATTGTTTAAAGCGTATTTAAGCGCTTAAAATGATCAAAATAAGCATGAAAATCACTATTTTAATAACTGGATTTCGATCAGAGAACCACAGTAAATCACACAAAGTACAACTTATGCAATATGTCTGGAACGAATCTAAAGTAGAAAACCAAGTTTTCTCGTGTTTCCCACGCTAAAATGCATGAAATAACACTGTTCTATTGCTGAACATGTTAGGAAATAGATTGAAACAAATCTGCCGATGGCTTCTACAATTCTTGATGGAAATCGCTTATTTCTCTAATGTTATTGTTTAAAGCGTATTTAAGTGCTTAAAATGATCAAAATAAGCATGAAAATCACTATTTTAATAACTGGATTTCGATCAGAGAACCACAGTAAATCACACAAAGTACAACTTATGCAATATGTCTGGAACGAATCTAAAGTAGAAAACCGAAGTTTTCTCGTGTTTCCCACTCTAAAATGCATGAAATAACACTGTTATTTGCTGAACATTGTTAGGAAATAGATTGAAACAAATCTGCCGATGGCTTCTACAATTCTTGATGGAAATCGCTTATTTCTCTAATGTTATTGTTTAAAGCGTATTTAAGTTTTAAAACGATCAAAATAAGCATGAAAATCACTATTTTAATAACTGGATTTCGATCAGAGAACCACAGTAAATCACACAAAGTACAACTTATGCATATGTCTGGAACGAATCTAAAGTAGAAACCAAAGTTTTCTCGTGTTTCCCACGCTAAAATGCATGAATAAACACTGTTCTATTGCTGAACATTGTTAGGAAATAGATTGAAACAAATCTGCCGATGGCTTCTACAATTCTTGATGGAAATCGCTTATTTCTCTAATGTTATTGTTTAAAGCGTATTTAAGTGCTTAAAATGATCAAAATAAGCATGAAAATCACTATTTTAATAACTGGATTTCGATCAGAGAACCACAGTAAATCACACAAAGTACAACTTATGCAATATGTCTGGAACGAATCTAAAGTAGAAAACCGAAGTTTTCTGTGTTTCCACTGCTAAAATGCATGAAATAACACTGTTATATTGCTGAACATGTTAGGAAATAGATTGAAACAAATCTGCCGATGGCTTCTACAATTCTTGATGGAAATCGCTTATTTCTCTAATGTTATTGTTTAAAGCGTATTTAAGTGCTTAAAATGATCAAAATAAGCATGAAAATCACTATTTTAATAACTGGATTTCGATCAGAGAACCACAGTAAATCACACAAAGTACAACTTATGCAATATGTCTGGAACGAATCTAAAGTAGAAAACCGAAGTTTTCTCGTGTTTCCCACTCTAAAATGCATGAAATAACACTGTTCTATTGCTGAACATTGTTAGGAAATAGATTGAAAAAATCTGCCGATGGCTTCTACAATTCTTGATGGAAATCGCTTATTTCTCTAATGTTATTGTTTAAAGCGTATTTAAGCGTTTAAAATGATCAAAATAAGCATGAAAATCACTATTTTAATAACTGGATTTCGATCAGAGAACCACAGTAAATCACACAAAGTACAACTTATGCAATATGTCTGGAACGAATCTAAAGTAGAAAACCGAAGTTTTCTCGTGTTTCCACTGCTAAAATGCATGAAATAACACTGTTCTATTGCTGAACATTGTTAGGAAATAGATTGAAAAAATCTGCCGATGGCTTCTACAATTCTTGATGGAAATCGCTTATTTCTCTAATGTTATTGTTTAAAGCGTATTTAAGTGCTTAAAAGATCAAAATAAGCATGAAAATCACTATTTTAATAACTGGATTTCGATCAGGAACCACAGTAAATCACACAAAGTACAACTTATGTAATATGTCTGGAACGAATCTAAAGTAGAAAACCGAAGTTTTCTCGTGTTTCCCACTCTAAAATGCATGAAATAAACTGTTCTATTGCTGAACATTGTTAGGAAATAGATTGAAACAAATCTGCCGATGGCTTCTACAATTCTTGATGGAAATCGCTTATTTCTCTATGTTATTGTTAAAGCGTATTTAAGTGTTTAAAACGATCAAAATAAGCATGAAAATCACTATTTTAATAACTGGATTTCGATCAGAGAACCACAGTAAATCACACAAAGTACAACTTATGTAATATGTCTGGAACGAATCTAAAGTAGAAAACCAAGTTTTCTCGTGTTTCCACGTCTAAAATGCATGAAATAACACTGTTCTATTGCTGAATTGTTAGGAAATAGATTGAAACAAATCTGCCGATGGCTTCTACAATTCTTGATGGAAATCGCTTATTTCTCTAATGTTATTGTTTAAAGCGTATTTAAGCGTTAAAACGATCAAAATAAGCATGAAAATCACTATTTTAATAACTGGATTTCGATCAGAGAACACAGTAAATCACACAAAGTCAATTATGTAATATGTCTGCGAATCTAAGTAGAAAACCGAAGTTTTCTCGTGTTTTCCACGTCTAAATGCATGAAATAACACTGTTCTATTGTCTGAACAT
>JACMZG010000279.1:5000-10000 GCA_018340805.1 Microvelia longipes
TAGAAAATAATCGAGAATTTTTATTTTAAAAAAATCTTTTCTTAATTATTTCTCTGTTATTTCCCAATTTATTAAATACTACCCATGTTAGATAACTAATGCTATATATTGGTAGTCTATGTAAAGTTGACATAGTATTATATATACTGTTGATTTTTGATTATCAATGAAATTAAACTCATATATTCGTTATGAATTATGGGTAAATGAAAAAATGTTGTAGTGGCGAATGTTGTTTCGGTAACGGTTTCCAAATGCGTGGAGTTATCGTCTACTACGTACCACATGAACAAGGGTAAATATAGCTTTCGCTTTGAAGCGTTAGTAATTTAAATTTCTATTGTCCAGGCCTTTTTCTAGTCAGATACAGTTGTGAAGCTTGCTTTGCGATTGTTTATTGCTTGTTAGTTGAATTTGTTGAATCAAAACGCTAACAATAAAAGCAATTCAATGAATATCATATATTTAAATATATAACGAATGGCCTATTTTAGTTATCGGTTAAACGATAGCTAAGCGATTGAATAAAAATCGTACGTATCATTATTGATGAAAACGTAAATGCTAAGTAGAGTAAACTGAAATGATCAAGCTTTTATGCATCGATGATGCATTGAGTAAACGATATTTATATTTTGGATTTAATATAATGTGACTGAGAAAAATGGTAAAACATTTTTCTTTTCAAATCAGTTAATAAAAATGAGACTTGATTATACATTGTATTTAAATCATTTATTGCAAAAAATAAAAATCGTTGAAAGGGTGATAATTAAATTTATTTCACAAAATAGTGGTTTTTTAAATGAAATTGCTGTTTTTGGATTATCATGTGGTTAATGCTTGATCGATTGATAAAGTTAATGATACTTGTGTTTATTGATTTTCAATATCTTTAGTGACTACTTAATTGAAACCATGTTAAGTAGAGTACGTAAAATAAATATCTGGTTGATCCTGCCAGTAGTCATATGCTTATCTCAAAGATTAAGCCATGCATGTCTTAGTACAAGTCTCGTACACTTAAACCGCGGATGGCTCATTATAACAGCTATGATTTGAGAGATTCTATCATTTTGCCATGGGATAACTGTGGTAATTCTAGAGCTAATATCTAACAGAATGCCGTGACTCACGAAGCGGCGGATTTATTAGATCAAAATCAACCTGGTGAAAACCGGTTTTTTGATGACTCTGGATAATTTTACTGATCGTACGACCTTTGTGTTGACGACATATCTCTTGAAGTGGCTGACCTATCAACTTTCGATGGTAAGATCAAAGCTTACCATGGTTGTAACGGGTAACGGGGAATCAGTGTTCGATTCCGGAGAGGGAGCCTGAGAAACGGCTACCACATCCACGGAAGGCAGCAGGCGCGTAAATTACCAATACCGGTTCGGTGAGGTAGTGACAAAAATAACAATATGGGCCCTAGTGGTTTCATAATTGCAATGAGAACATTTTAAATACTTTATCAAGTATCAATTGGAGGGCAAGTCTGGTGCCAGCAGCCGCGGTAATTCCAGCTCCAATAGCGTATATTAAAGTTGTTGCAGTTAAAAAGCTCGTAGTTGAAATTGAGGAAAAAGATGGTTTGAAATCTTTGATTGAAAGCTATCTTGTCCTTCGACGTCGTGTATATCTTTGATGCTCTTTAATGGGTGTTGAGGATGACCGACAAGTTTACTTTGAAAAAATTAGAGTGCTTAAAGCAGGCTGATGCTTGCATATTGTTGCATGGAATAATAAAATAAGACTTCGGTTTTATTTTGTTGGTTTTCGAAACTGAAGTAATGATTAAAAGAGACTGCCGGGGGCATATGTATGCTGGTGCTAGAGGTGAAATTCTTAGATCATCAGCAGACAGTCTACTGCGAAAGCATTTGCCAAGAATGTTTTCATTAATCAAGAACGAAAGTCAGAGGATCGAAGACGATCAGATACCGTCCTAGTTCTGACCATAAACTATGCCAACTGACAGTTCGCGAAGGTAATTTAAATCTCCTTGCGAGAAGTCACCGGGAAACCTAAGTCTATGGGTTCCGGGGGAAGTATGGTTGCAAAGCTGAAACTTAAAGGAATTGACGGAAGGGCACCACCAGGAGTGGAGCCTGCGGCTTAATTTGACTCAACACGGGAAATCTCACCCGGTCCGGACACTGTGAGGATTGACAGATTGATAGCTCTTTCTTGATTCGGTGGGTGGTGGTGCATGGCCGTTCTTAGTTGGTGGAGCGATTTGTCTGGTTAATTCCGTAACGAACGAGACTCTAACCTGCTAAATAGTACATTTGTTTTAAAATAGCAAATGCTGACTTCTTAGAGGAATAAATAGCGTTTAGCTAAATGAAAAAGAGCAATAACAGGTCTGTGATGCCCTTAGATGTCCGGGGCCGCACGCGCGCTACAATGGCAGTAACAGCGAGTTTAATTCCTAGCTAGAAATGGCTGGGTAACCTGCTTAATCACTGTCGTGTCAGGAATAGTGGATTGAAATTATTCCACTTGAACGAGGAATTCCTAGTAAGTGCAAGTCACTAGCTTGCGCTGATTACGTCCCTGCCCTTTGTACACACCGCCCGTCGCTACTACCGATTGAATGGTTTAGTGAGATCGTTGGATTCCGATTTAAGAAATGGCAACATTTCTATAGTTGGGAAAAGACAATCAAACTTGATCATTTAGAGGAAGTAAAAGTCGTAACAAGGTTTCCGTAGGTGAACCTGCGGAAGGATCATTATTAGTTCATTGAAATTAAAAGAACGATTAGAATTTACAGCTGACATGCTATAAATTAAATTAAAAAAACGATTTTGGCTCTAATAATTCATTTTATAATGAATTATTAAATATAAAAAAGTGCTGATTTTAATTTACTAATTACATATTATGCTACTTGGATTGTTTTATTGCGAAGTATTCGGCTCGCTAAACAATAAATCGACTCGTTTTATAGTAGTAAATATGGTTTCAAGTGCTAGTAGTAAATTAATCAGCATTAAACCAACACATTCACGGGGTGCCTATGGTATTTTTCGAAATACCGAGTACTCATATAAACATTTTATTGGGTGTTGTTTATATGACAGACTTATGTCCGTAGTCTCTCGTAAAAAGGAAATTACAAAACACAAGTTGTTGGCACTGATAAAAACAATATCAAAGCATTATCAGGATATTGTGCAAGGTTTAATTAGTTTAGTAATATAATATCTTTAAAAATTTAGTGTTATTTATTTGGTCAATATACGAATTCAAGTTGCAGTGATTAATAATAACTGGTCTAATGCTTTGTAGATAAATATCCGAATTCAGTTATTTTATTAATCATTTATTTGGCAAAACTGCAATTGGCTAAAGATTTGTATGTTGATTAACACGATATTATATGAAAAGCTGCCCCGTGTGTTTCTATTTCTATTTAACTTTACAGTATCGTTTGGTGATCAAATGATAATGGCAATCCTCGACTTTGTAAAAGAAGTTGGGTTGATTGAAAATTAGAATATGGATCGCTGTAAAAAGCATCTGTATATTATTAACCACTTTAAGCGATGGATCACTCGGCTCGCACGTCGATGAAGAACGTAGCAAAACATGTGAATTAATGTGAACTGCACAACGCTCTGATCATTGACATTTTGAACGCAAATGGCGGCTATGGGTCAACCTATAGCCACATCTGTCTGAGGGTCGGCATAGCATTTATCATTACGTTCAATAGTAATGTTTTGAGGGGTTCACTTTTGGTTTTTATTTCAATCGAAAGTGCCTCTTTAAGGTGATAGTGTATTTGTTAAACAAGTACACCTCTATGGAAACATAGAGTTTCGATTTTTGAAATGCTATTAATATACAGTTTATACATATGAAATTAACATAAAGTTAATGCTGTTGTTGAAGTTAATAGATTTATTTGTTATTGTTACTATTGTTTTCATAATTTATTGACCATTGTATAGAAAGAAGAAAAGGCAAATAAACAATGTTTGAATGGGTTGTTGATTTATTTGTTTGATCTTTTAAATATATTTTGGATTGATAATAATAGAAATAATGATGCTATTAATGACAATGACAATTTAATTTTGCATTATCAATATGTGCGTTTCAGTATTAATTGACGTATTGAATAGTGTTTTAAATATAATTGAACAAGTTTGACGGAAATTCTGGATTATTGAAATTATTGATATCATTTGATGCATACATAATTTTAATTTTCTCCAGTGCCGCAGCTTAATGAGTTGCGTTCTGGTGCATATGTGTGCTGTCACCTGTGAGATTTTAGTAAATAATCAATTAAATTGTCAAGGAATTTCGAATTTATTATTTATTTGTTCAATTAACTTTTAAATCCGACCTCAGATCAGATGAGATTACCCGCTGAACTTAAGCATATCATTAAGCGGAGGAAAAGAAACTAACAAGGATTTCCCCAGTAGTGGCGAACGACCGGGAATTAGCCCAGCACTGAATCCTGTATCTTTGATATTAGGAGTTGTGGTGTAAAGGTTGCGTTTTTAATTGTTGAGTATACTCCAAATTCACTTGATTGTGATGTTGTCCATAGACGGTGTTAGACCGGTTGGAGTGTACGAGGCTTTTATTGATGTTTCCTATGAGTCGGATTGTTTGAGAATGCAGTCCAAATTGGGTGGTAAACTCCATCTAAGGCTAAATACTTGTGCGAGTCCGATAGTAAACAAGTACCGTGAGGGAAAGTTGAAAAGAACTTTGAAGAGAGAGTTAAATAGTACGTGAAATCGCTTAGAGGTAAACGAGTAGAGCCGAAACTGATATATGGGATTCAGTTGATTGTCTGTCAATCTTATTTTAGCAAAATCTCACTAGGAATTGCTAATTTAAGCTCATAATGGACGATCAATGCACTTTCCATGTATCAAAACTGCGACCAATAGTGCCGTTTTTCTGTCGTAATGGTGAAGGTGACCAATTCTTCGGAATCGGTTTTATAGCTCATTGCACGGTTAAAT
>JACMZG010000279.1:15000-21420 GCA_018340805.1 Microvelia longipes
TGAGTTGTTACACACTCCTTAGCGGATGACGACTTCCATGTCCACCGTCCTGCTGTCTTTATCAAACAACACCTTTTGTGGGTTCTCATGAGCGTTATGTTAGGCACCTTAACCAGATGTTTGGTTCATCCCACATCGCCAGTTCTGCTTACCAAAAATGGCCCACTAGACACTTGTATTCGATGCACATCTTCAATGAAGAAAGACGCACTTCGAACCCATTTAAAGTTTGAGAATAAGTTGAGGACATTTCGTCCCCAATACTTCTAATCATTCGCTTTACCAGGTAAAACTACAATAACAAATGTCAGCTATCCTGAGGGAAACTTCGGAGGGAACCAGCTAGATGGTTCGATTAGTCTTTCGCCCCTATACTCATGTCCGACGATCGATTTGCACGTCAGAACCGCGGCGGTCCTCCACCAGAGTTTCCTCTGGCTTCAACCTGCACAAGCATAGTTCACCATCTTTCGGGTCTCTACATGATCGCTCAAACTCCGCCCAGATGCGAACATCTTTAGACGGGTCGATGTTGCACTCAGTGTTGCCACGAGTCACATCACAGTTTACCGAGGTAAACCTTTACATTAATTACGCCGTGGGGTTTCGTAAGGCCCTTTGACTCGCGATCATATAAAACTCCTTGGTCCGTGTTTCAAGACGGGACGAGTAAGTAACCTACATACACTGCAGACTTTAGATCAACACATCGATCATCAAAACATCAACAATTCACAAATAGCCTATTATAGTCTATTAAACAATCAACATTAAACCAATCAATTTCTGTCAATCGCAATCACCAATAAATCATTTAACCGTGTAACCAGCTATAAAACCATTCCGAAGGAATGATCACCTTCAAAATTACGACAGAAAAAACGCTATCGGTCGCAGTACTTATACAGAAAGTGCATCAACCGCATATTAAGATCTCGAAAAAGCGATTCCTAGTGGGATTTCGCAAAAATCAAGAAAACACGCAGTTAACTGAATCCCATACAACATCTTCGGCTCACTCGTTTACCTCTAAGCGATTTCACGTACTATTTAACTCTCTCTTCAAAGTTCTTTTCAACTTTCCCTCACGGTACTTGTTTGCTATCGGACTCACACAAGTATTTAGCCTTAGATGGAGTTTACCACCCAATTTGGACTGCATTCTCAAACAATCCGACTCATAGGAAGCATCAATAATAGTTTCAAACACTCCAACGGGCCTAACACCCTCTATGGACAACATCACAATCAAGTGAATTTGGAGTATCATCTTCAATTAAAAACGCAACCTTTACACCACAATTCCCAATATCAAAGATACAGGATTCGGTGCTGGGCTAATTCCCGGTCGTTCGCCACTACTGGGGAAATCCTTGTTAGTTTCTTTTCTCCGCTTAATGATATGCTTAAGTTCAGCGGGTAATCTCGTCTGATCTGAGGTCGGGTAAAAAATTAATCAAATAATAATAAATGTTCCTTAAATTTAATTGATTATTTACTCTTACTATCACCAGAACGCAACTCATAAAATTAAAACCGTATTAATTAATAATCCAGAATTTCCACTCACTCGATTTTAAAACCACGCAATAAATTATGATTTCAACATAAACTCGTGGTGCAATAAATTACGAATTCACGAAACTCTATGTTTCCATAGAGGTGTACCAAATACACTATCACCTTAAAGAGGCACTTTCGACAAAATAAACGCCAAAAGTGAACCCCTCAAAACATTACTATTGAACGTAATGATAAATACAATGCCGACCCTCAGACAGCCGTGGCTAAGGTTTACCAATAGCCGCCATTTGCGTTCAAATTGTCAATGATCAGAGCGTTGTGCATTTTACATTAATTCACGTATTTTGCTACGTTCTTCATCGACGTGTGAGCCGAGTGATCCATCGCTTAAAGTGGTTATAATATACAGATGCTTTTAGCGATCCATACTCTATTTTGATCAACTCAATAATAAAATCGAGGACCCGTATTGCTTTTTCAATACTATTATAAATTAAATTATAGACGTTCTCAGGGCTCTTTTCATTTTTTAAACATATTTATAGCCAATCCAAGATTTATCGCAACAATTTCGGTATTAACCTACAAAGCATCAGGTAGTCGCGACTCGGACAAATACGTAAAGAAATTTACTTATTAAACCTTGCACAATATCTTGATCACGCTTTGATATTGTTTAGATCAGTGCCAGAATACTCAATAATTGTATTACTAACATAGGCACCCTGAAAGAGTTTAATGCTAAGCGCCCCCGAAAAAATACATTTGGACACATTTGTACGTTAGTTAAAAAACTGTGAACTAATAATGATCCTTCCGCAGGTTCACCTACGGAAACCTTGTTACGACTTTTACTTCCTCTAAATGATCAAGTTTGAGTGTCTTTTCCCATTCATAGAAATGTTGCCATTTCTTAGACCAATCCAACAATCTCACTAAACCATTCAATCGGTAGTAGCGACGGGCGGTGTGTACAAAGGGCAGGGACGTAATCAGCGCAAGCTAGTGACTTGCGCTTACTAGGAATTCCTCGTTCATGGAAATAATTACAATTCGCAATCCTGATACGACAGTGTTTCACAGGTTGCCCAACTATTTCTAGTAAGGGATACGCTGTTAACTGCCATTGTAGCGCGCGTGCGGCCCCGGACATCTAAGGGCATCACAGACCTGTTATTGCTCTTTTTCATTTAGCTAAACGCTATTTATTCTTCTAAGAAGTGATCATTTACGATTTTAAAATAAATACACTATTTAGCAAGTTAGAGTCTCGTTCGTTAACGGAATTAACCAGACAAATCGCTCCACCAACTAAGAACGGCCATGCACCACCACCCACCGAATCAAGAAAGAGCTATCAATCTGTCAATCCTCACAGTGTCCGGACCGGGTGAGATTTCCCGTGTTGAGTCAAATTAAGCCGCAGGCTCCACTCCTGGTGGTGCCCTTCCGTCAATTCCTTTAAGTTTCAGCTTTGCAACCATACTTCCCCCGGAACCCAAGACTTTGGTTTCCCGGTGACTTCTAGCAAGATGATTTAAATTATCATCGCTAACTGTCAGTTGGCATAGTTTATGGTCAGAACTAGGACGGTATCTGATCGTCTTCGATCCTCTGACTTTCGTTCTTGATTAATGAAAACATTCTTGGCAAATGCTTTCGCAGTAGATTGTCTGCTGATGGTCTAAGAATTTCACCTCTAGCACCAGCATACATATGCCCCCGGCAGTCTCTTTTAATCATTACTTCAGTTCGAAAACCAACAAAATAAAACCGAAGTCTTATTTTTATTATTCCATGCAACAATATGCAGGCATAAGCCTGCTTTAAGCACTCTAATTTTTTCAAAGTAAACTTGTCGGTTATTGAAAATCCCAATAAAGTGCTTAAAAATATACACGACGGTGAAGGAAGATTCAACACTCAATAGACCTCATAAAGATCATTTTCCTCAATTTCAACTACGAGCTTTTTAACTGCAACAACTTTAATATACGCTTTTGGAGCTGGAATTACCGCGGCTGCTGGCACCAGACTTGCCCTCCAATTGATACTTGATAAAGTATTTAAAATGTTTCTCATTGCAATTATGAAACCACTAGGGCCCATATTGTTATTTTTGTCACTACCTCACCGAACCGGTATTGGGTAATTTTCGCGCCTGCTGCCTTCCGTGGATGTGGTAGCCGTTTCTCAGGCTCCTCTCCGGAATCGAACACTGATTCCCCGTTACCCGTTACAACCATGGTAAGCTTTGATCTTACCATCGAAAGTTGATAGGTCAGCCATTTCAAGAGATTCGTCGTCAACACAAAAGGTTGTACGATCAGTAAAGTTATCCAGAGTCATCAAAATTCTGCCTTGCACCAGTTGATTTTGATCTAATAAATCCGCCGCTTCGTGAGTCACGGCATTCTTTAAATATTAGCTCTAGAATTACCACAGTTATCTTGTGGCAAAAGATTATATCTCTTAAATAATAGCTGTTATAATGAGCCATCCGCGGTTTCAGTTATAACTGTGTACTTAGACATGCATGGCTTAATCTTTGAGATAAGCATATGACTACTGGCAGGATCAACCAGATATTTATTTAACGTACTCTACTTAACATGGTTCAATTAAGTAGTCACTAAAGATATTGAAAATCAATAAACACAAGTATCATTAACTTTATCAATCGATCAAGCATTAACCACATGATAATCAAAACAGCAATTTCATTTAAAAAACCACTATTTTGTGAAATAAAATTTAATATCACCCTTCAACGATTTTTATTTTTGCAATAAATGATTTAAATACAATGTATAATCAATCTCATTTTTATTAACTGATTTGAAAAGAAAATGTTTTACCATTTTTCTCAGTCACATTATATTAAATCCAAAATTATAAATATCGTTTACTCAATGCATCATCGATGCATAAAAGCTTGATCATTTCAGTTTACTCTACTTAGCATTTACTTTTCATCAATAATGATACGTACGATTTTATTCATCGCTTAGCTATCGTTTAACCGATAACTAAATAGGCCATTCGTTATATATTTAAATATATGATATTCATTGAATTGCTTTTATTGTTTAGCGTTGATTCAACAAATTCAACTAACAAGCAATAAAACAATCGCAAAGCAAGCTTCACAACTGTATCTGACTAGAAAAAGGCCTGGACAATAGAAATTTAAATTACTAACGCTTCAAAGCGAAAGCTATATTTACCCTTGTTCATGTGGTACGTAGTAGACGATAACTCCACGCATTTGGAAACCGTTACCGAAACAACATTCGCCACTACAACATTTTTTTCATTTACCCATAATTCATAACGAATATAATGAGTTTAATTTCATTGATAATCAAAAATCAACAGTATATATAATACTATGTCAACTTTACATAGACTACCAATATATAGCATTAGTTATCTAACATGGGTAGTATTTAATAAATTGGGAAATAACAGAGAAATAATTAAGAAAGATTTTTTTAAAATAAAAATTCTCGATTATTTTCTAAGTCGAAAATGTATAAAAACTGTAAATATTTGATTTTATGACATAAATATTTGCATTTTTCTTTGAAATTTTTGTGTAAAAAATTATTTTATTTTTTTTAAGTTTCAAATGAAAAATTACTTATTAACAACTACTTATTATAATAAGTAATATAAAATTAATAAACATTTTACATTTTATTGAATAAAATCGTTGTTAACATGTAAAATCGATTATTATTATATTATTATTATTATTACTTATTAATTATTCAATAGTTATTATTATTATTATATATTATAAATTTATTATATTATTCATTATTATTATATATCTTATTATTATTATTATTAGTTATTATTATTATTATTATTATTATTATTATTATTATTATTATTATTATTATTATTATTATTATATTCATTATTTTATTATTATTATTATTATTATTATATTATTATTATTATTATTATTATTAATTATTATTATTATTATTATTATTATTATTAATTATTATTATTATTATTATTTATTCATTATTATTATTAATTATTATCATTATTATTATTCATATTATTATTATCTATTATTATCATTAGTATTATTAATTATATTATTATATATTATTATTATTTATTAATTATTATATTTATTCATTATTAAATTATTCTATATTATTCATAATTAATAATTATTATTTATTATTGTTATTATATAATAAAAAATCAGTCCAAGCGGGAGTAACTATTACCTCTCTTACATTTACATATAGTTATTATTTCTGAACAATTGAAATTAATTAAAAAAATGCCGTCTGTTAAAAAGCACAATAAATACGGCTGTTGTATTTTATACTTTCCTGGTTACGGCTAGAGCCAGCATGTGTATGATCTTTTAAAAATTTATAAATATCTGTTTTTATTTTATGCAATGTTCTCGTTTCTGATTCACTTTCATAGCGGAGATCTTTACAGAAATTTTTTTCTCAAAATTTATATTCGCGGTCCCTTTTCCACTGTAGTTTCCTTTTTTTATTAATCACAGATTTTAATACAATGAGGGGCAGTTTCAGCATTTTTTCTAAAAATATATTCTTAAAAAAAAATAAATACAGAGAAAACGCACATCTCTACATGAAAATCACTACTGACGAGCATTGTGTTATAACAAACAATATCTTTTTTTGTTTTCTTTCTTTGTGTTAGTGTTTATATTAAAACAAATGAAATAACTTCTGAAATGTTTTTCGAGCAAAAACAGCCAGCATTAAGGCTGGCATAGATATTTCTTTATATTAGATAAATAATCTCTGACCAAATTTTTGAGAAAAAAAAGCCTATAATTCTTTTTTAATATTAATACTTATTGGAAATGGTATCTTTACGATACTGTGA
>JACMZG010000279.1:22407-38976 GCA_018340805.1 Microvelia longipes
CAAATAAAATAAACCTAGTTTATGGAAACGATGAGTAAGAAATACCCAAAAAATTCGGTGATGAAGGAAGAATAGAAAAACATACGAAAGAAGGCCAAGGACTCCCCAGCGTATAAAAAAGTAGAATAAAGCAGAATTCCCAGAGCCCCCAAGTTGAACAGACCCTTTCAAGGAAAAGGAGGAAAAACAAATTGCTATTGTTTTGCGGAGAAAAACATGAAACACACAAAAAGGCCCGGACCCATCAAATTTGCTTCGGTGAAAGGAAGATTGGCCTTAAGTTTTTTTTTGCGGTAAAATTGGGTCCGGTTTTAAGACCAGTGATTCTTAACGGGGCGTATCGCCCCCCTGGGGGCGTTTTGAAATTTTTTAAGGGGACCGTTTGAAAATTCCTGAATTTTAATAGCAAGCGATTGCCCGCTCTACCAAGCTCAAGGATCTCATTGAAACGTAAGGTAATTGAATATTATAAACTTGTCAACTGGTTGTAAATTAGGAACATTTTTTTGACAATTTTTTATTAGCACTATGTTCTATATATGTCATATGTATTATAGTTAAGGACATCCTGTTTTTTAAATGAATATGAACTTTTTTCACAATTAAAGCACTGTATTAACATAAGGGGCCGTTTCTGAGAAAATAAATTACGGTTGGGGCCGAACTGCAAAAAAAAGGTTTAAGAACCACTGGTTAGACAATGTCAGATGTTTCAGGGTTGTCAGGAGGAAGTAAAACTAAAATTAAAAACAATATTAATTGGGGACTCTAAATAGATCATGAAAAAAATAGAAGTTGAAAAAAACAATCTCAAGACGATATTGATTAATGAAATAAAATAAGTTAGAAATCAAAACATACAAAATTAACTATTTATTTAAAATATGAAAAAAAACATTAATAAAAATGCCGCATCAAAATTCAGATTTTTTGTGAATCTAAATAGACAAAAAAAAATAAAATTGATCATCGTTTCAATTTGACAAAGTTAGTTTGAAAAATCAGAAACCTCTAATACCCCTCGGCAAAGTTAGAATTCTGTAAAAAATTGGCGAATAAGAAATAAGGATTTTTTTGATATAAATACCCCTTTTTTAGAGATTGTTTTTTAAACAATCAAATAAATCATTTTAAGAATTAAATGGCTAACTTCAGTCCCCTTTATCCACACATTTGTTTTTAATTTTCCACTTATCAAACTTCTAATCAAAAAATTATAAAATTTATTATACAAATGACAACAGCAATTCTAATGACAAAAAGTCCTGTTTAACAACTTATACAAATTTAATAACTTAAATATTTAATTATAGTCATATATATTAGATTAGATTAAAGTGTTGCAATCAACATTCAGTTTTTTTTATAGTATAAATATAATATATAAAATAATTTAACTGATATAATTTTAAATGATCACTTCTTAGAAAAAAATAGCGTCAAGCTAAAATGCAAAAAGACAATAACAGGTCTGTGATGCCCTTAGATGTCCGGGCCGCACGCGCGCTACAATGCAGTTCCAACGAAGTATCCCTTACTAGAAATAGTTGGGCAATCTTGTGAAACACTGTCGTATCAGGGATTGCGAATTGTAATTATTTCGCATGAACGAGGAATTCCTAGTAAGCGCAAGTCACTAGCTTGCGCTGATTACGTCCCTGCCCTTTGTAACACACCGCCGTCGCTACTACCGATTAAAGTGGAAATTTAAAACAAATGTGGGGATAAAAGGACTGAAGTTAGCCAATTAAATAAATTAATAAAAATTTATTTATTACTATTATCAAAAATTAGAAAAAAACTATTTAAAAAACTAAAAATATATTTAACTAATTTATTTAGTTACTATTAGTTACAGTATAAATTAATAATTTGGAATTTAAACAAATGACCTTGGAAAAAAAAGGGGTATTGATATCCAATTTTCCAACGCGAGAAATATTTTCAGCTACTCTTCAACTTATTTAATTATTTCTAATTTCCCCTTAAAGCTAACAAGTATATAACACCACTTGCTCGATGAGTCCAGAACTCTCATCTTAGAATCAAAATCGATATTTACAGTGACAATCAAATGTTTACGTACAGTAAGGATTTTTTTCGGCGATTACTTTCAAAACAAATCGAGTAACGATTACGATTTTCAGTAGTAAACTTGGTAACATACTAACACACAACAACACAACACATCATAATATAATCTTAATAAATCGTAAGTCGTCCTCCTCTTCCGGACTGAGTCTCAGTTCCATAAGAATTTTCAAACGCTTTTTCAACGATATATTTCAAATAAAAAAAAATTGATTTCCAAAAATTGAGAATATTCAAACAAGTTAAAAAACCAAAAATCTCAACCATTCAAAATTCAGCCATATTTTAAAATATTGATTAAATTTACTCACTATTCTTTTTTATTTAAATCTACTTATTTAAAATTATAACTATTATCAAATGTTTTAAAACCTTTACGTTATTTTTTAAAATTTACCTAAATTTATATCAATACAAATACACAAAAATTTAAAATATAATCAAATATATAAAAATTAATTTTCCTTTAAAATATTTTTATCAATAAACACTAAATTTTTAAAATTCAGAAATATCTATTCTAACAAATTACAAAAAATTTAAATATATATCAATACTAAAATATATATCGATACATTATATCCAAATTTTTATTTTATTAAACTTACATATAGATAACAAATATTTCAAATTATTATTTTGAGTTTTAATTACTTAAGTATAATAAATTAATCTTAATAAATAATGTTAACTTAGAAATGATTGAAAAAAATTCAAAAAAATTTAATTTCAAAAGTTTACATACAGCTCTATATATCCTCCATTGTTGTATACTTAAATAATTCTATGCAACACAAATATTGAAAATTATATATTTAATAACATGTAAAGTATAATATATACACATGTACCTCGGTTTTACACGTTTCGAAATTTACGCGGTTTTTAAAATTCAAAAAAAAATCGAAAAACAATGACTCCAAATGTATTCACACTAGATTTGTTTTCACTGAGGGACTTGCACTAGGAAGAAAAATTAGGAACCATTTTCTAGGGAGATGGTTATTTTAGATCGTGGTCTTGAATTTCCAACGCGATGTTAATATTCTATACAACAATATGAAGAAGTCTACAAAGATATGACTATATAAAAATTAAGCAACAAAAGCCTAATTTCAGAATAATATTTTCCTAAAGAAAGATCTCTTCAAACTTCACTAAAACCAATGCAACAATGAGAAGCAAGAATCTAATGAGATGAATTTTATCCCAGTGATGAGTCAGATATTACAGTTTCGTAAAAAAAGACTATTTGTTTGAAAACGAATAGCGATTAAGTTTGCTTAAAAAAATAGGATAGTCGTATTTATTAGGCACTTATTTTAAAAAAATTTTTGTTTTACTTTATAAATCAAGTACATTTATTTTTTTCAATGGAAATAAATTTTTTTTTTTACCCTATTTTTATGTTTTTTTATTACTTAAATGATAGTTTTTATATTAAACAGTATTTGTATACAGTATAAAAGCTATATTTTGTGTTCAATAAATATTTTAAAAAGCTTATTTATAAATCGGATTCGCTTTTACGCGGTTTTTGTCAGGAACGTATCTATCGCGTAATAAAAACGGTAAATAAAAAAATCGAACTTAAAATTTTTTATAAATATGCTTTAATTTGAGATAAATAAAGGGAAAATTCGAAAGAACTTCATTTTGCAAGTCGAGGATCGATTGTAACTCTAAACGAGATGAGGTTATTCCAATACAGAGGCATAGTTGAACGTCTTAATGTATCTTTTGCAACACTAATCAAACGTTTTAACATGAGCTAGGGCGGTCTGTTCGAAAGATCCTTTATTTTTCAACAGCCGAACAATTACCCTAAACATACCGGCTCGTCTGTTAAAGAGTACCTTGGGAAGGAGGAAATTCAAGTGTTAGCTTGGCCAAGTCACAAGCCCTGATTTTGAACCCAATCGAAATTTATGGCAAATCAGTTGAATTTATTGCCCAAGAAGAATGGACCAATTAGTGGTGTAATAAGGGTTTTTGGAAATTATTAACATGAAATTGCTTTTTTCCCATTTATATATAAATACCTGATGTAAACTTTTTTGAGAATTCATTTTTTCGAAATTTTCAATCATTTCTAAAGTTAACATTATTATTGTGGTAAAGGCCAGGTTTCAATTTTTTGAGTTTAGCCATTTTTGAATTTAAAAATTAAAAAATAGTGTAAATTTATTATACTAGTAATTTAAAAACTAAAAAATAATAATTGAATATTTGTTATCCTATAATGTTAAGTTTAAATTAAAGTAAAATTTGGTATAACTAATCGATATATATTTTAGTAATGATATATATTTTAAATTTTTAGTGTAATTGTAAGAATAGATATTCTTGAATTAAATTTTAGTTTTATTGATAAATATTTTTTAAAGGAAAAAGTAAATTTTTATATATTGATATATTTTAAATTTTTCTATTTGTATTGGATTTATATTTAGTAAAATTTTAAAAAAATAACGTAAAAAGTAAACGATTTGATAATAGTTATATTTAAATTAAAGTATATTAAATAAAAGAATAGTTGAAGTAATTTAATTTCAATATTTTAAAAAAATGCCCTGAATTTTGCTTGTTGAGATTTCGGTTTTAACTTGTTTGAATATTCTCAAATTTTGGAAATCAAATTTTTATTTTATTTGAAATATATCTTTGAAAAAGCGTTTGAAAATCTTATGGAAACTGAGACAACTAGAAACGGAAGAGTGCCCGACGACTTACAATTAATTAAGATATATTATGATGTATATTGTGTGTTAGTATGTACAAAGTATTACTACTGAAAATCTAATCAGTTACTCCATTTGTTTTGAAGTAATCACGAAAACCCCACTGTACGTAAACGTTTGATCGTCACTGTATATCCCAATTAAAAATCATCTTCATCTAATATAAAAACGTATATCCATAATATTTAATGTATAATACAATATTTAAATATTTGATTTTTATAAATCTTTAACAAAATCGTTTTTAATAATTATAAATATTTACAAAATTTTACATTAATGATTTCTATTTTTAATTAAAAATTTAATATTTCTTATTTATAGTATTGAACTTAATTAAAAATTATTTTTTAAAGAAACCTTCAAAATGAATGACCAAAAAAATAAATAATAAACATACTCAACATTTAGGGATAATTCATTAGGGATAAAAAGTTAAATAAACAGAAATGTTTTCTTAATGGTGGATATTAGAAGGTTTACTGCAGGTAAAACAATAAGTTTACCTTGCCCTCTTCTTAGAATTCTGAGGTTAATGTTTCTTTTAATACACCCGCTATAAATAAAAATAGGATAAGCAATTCATAAACTATTCTATGAAATTAATGTTCAACTGAAAAAATGTCAATTATTTACTCACCAATAGAACACTACAACCAGGCAATGTGCAACGTAAGGCGCGCCTACATCTTAAACTGAAATTTAATGTTACTTTAAATAACATTTTGTAATAAACTAAATCCACAACAAAATAATATGAAATGATTCTGTTAATCTGATCCATCTCTCCACAATGTTGATACCCAAGTGGGTTCGATATTTTACTTACTTTTAGTTGGCTATGCTATTTCTCTCTAATCCATTACTAAATTCATAACATTCAAGTAAACTAGTAAAGCTAGGTACTTGTTAAACTAGGTAACACCACTGGATGTCCACAGATTGATATGAAGGATTGAGTCCTCACTAATTAACTTTGATGTACATCGAAACAATTCACTTGGCACAATTTAAATAGTCAATTAGAAGCTTTATAATAGAAGGAATGATGATGACAAATGTGTTATAATCAACTTTGCTAAATATTCTAACATTAATGGTACCAACAAATGTTTGTTTTAACTGTTTCTTCTTAATTCCCTCGTTTCAGACGTTCGCTATAACCGTCGTTGACAAAAAAATTTGTTCTGTTTACCTGGTACACTGCATCATAAATTCCAGTTATATGTGATCAGCACACAATTCAATGTGACATGAATAAGTTTGCCACATGCCTGGTCTACACTTTTAATTCAAAATCTATCGATCATGGCAAGCAAGTGCCATGAATAATGAAATTGTCTACAGTTACAACTACAATGATATTGTAATATTTCATTTCCCAAGTTATCTGACAATACATTTCTCGACGATAGATCAGAGATAATAAATCGTAATAGGCCGAATTTTATCACACCTTCATCCTTCACACTTTATAATAATAAAATAATAATAATAATAATAATAATATAATAATAATAATAATAATTAATAATAATAATAATAATAATAATAATAATGAAAAATAATTAATAGAAAATGTGGCAAAAGTTAGTAGACAAATGGTGGCAAAAATTAGTAGAAATGTGGCAAAATTAGTAGAAAATGGTGGCAAAAAATTAGTAGATGTGCAAAATTAGTAGAAAATCGCCAAAATTAGTTAGAAAATGTGGCAAAATTATAGAAAATGTGGCAAAAATTATAGAAAAATGTGGCAAAATTAGTAGAAAATGTGGCAAAATTAGTAGAAAACGTTGCAAATTAGTCAGAAAAATGTAGCAAAATTAGTAGAAATGTGGCAAAAAGTAGAAATGTAAGCAAAAATGTAGGCAAAATCGAAAATAAAAAATAGAAAATAAAAAGAAGAAAATGGGCAAAATTAGTAAAAACGTGGCAAAATTAGTAGAAAATAAAATTAGTAGAAAATAATTAGTAAAAAATTCAAAATTTAGCAAATTATTAGTAGAAAACGTGCAAAATTATAGCAAAAATTAGTAGAAAATGTTGCAAAATTAGTAGAAAATGTTGCAAAATTAGTAAGAAAATGTGCAAATTAAGTAGAAATGTGGCCAAAATAGTAGAAAATATTGCAAAATTAGTAAAAATGTGCAAAAATTAGTAGAAATGTTGGCAAAATTAGTAGAAAATGTGGCAAAATTAGTAGAAACTGTGAAAAATTAGTAGAAAAATGTTTGCAAAATTAGTAGAAAATGTGGCAAAATTAGTAAGTAAGAAAAATGGTGGCATAATTAGTAGAAAACGTGCAATTAGTAAGAAAATGTTGAAAATTAGTAGAAAATGTGGCAAAATTAGTGAGAAATGTGGCAAAATTAGTAAAAATGTGGCATAATTAGTAAGAAAATGTGGCATAAATTAGTAGAAAATGTGGCATAATTAGTAGAAAACGTGGCAAAATTAGTAGGAAATGTTGCAAAATTAAGTAGAAAATGTGGCAAATTAGTAGAAAATGTTGAAAAATTAGTAGAAAATGTTGGCAAAATTTAGGTAAAAATGTGAAAAATTAGTAGAAAATGTTGGCAAAATTAGTAGAAAATGGGTGGCAAAATTAGTAAAAATGTGGCAAAATTAGTAGAAAAATGTGGCATAAATTTAGTAGAAAATGTGGCAAAATTAGTAAAAATGTGGCATAATTAAGTAGAAAACTGTGGCAAAATTAGTAGGAAATGTTTGCAAAAATTAGTTGAAAATGTGGCAAAATATAGTAAGAAAATGTTGAAAAATTAGTAGGAAATGTTGCAAAATTAGTATGAAAATGTGGCAAAATTAGTAAATGTGGCATAATTAGTAGAAAACGTGGCAAAATTAGTAGAAAATGCACGAAAATTAAGTAAAAATGAAAATGTAGAAAATGTGCAAAATTAGTGAAAAATAATTAGTCAGAAGTGGCAAATGTGAAAACGTGGCAAAATTAGTAGAAATGAAAATGTAGAAAATGTGCAAAATTAGTAGAAAATGTGGCAAATTAGTGTTAGAGAGAAATTAAAATGAAGAAAATGTGGCAAAATTAGCATGTTGCAAATTAGAAAAAATGTTCAAAATTAGAAGAAATGTTGCAAATTAGAGAAAATGTGCAAATTATGAAAATTGGCAAATTAGTTGGCAAATTAGTAGAACAAAATGTTGCAAAATTTACGAAGAAAATGAAATGTTGCAAAATTTAGAAATGTTGAAAAATTAGAGAAATGTGCAAATTAAAGAAAATGTGCAAAATTAGTAGAAAATGTTGGCAAAATTAAGAAAGAAAATGTGCAAAATTAGTAAGAAAATTGCAAAATTAGAAGAAAATGTTGGCAAAATTTTAGAGAAAATGTTGCAAAATTAAGAAAGAAAACGTGGCAAAAATTAGAAGAAAATGTTGGCAAAATATGAGAAAGAAAAATGTTGCAAAATTAGAAGAAAATTTTTCAAAATTAGTAAAAGCATATGTTTGAACCAAATTAGTAAGTGAAATGTAATGGCATAATTAGAAGCTAAATGTTGCAAAATTAGAAAAAATGAAAATGGCAAATTAGAAAAGCACAAATGTTGAAAAAAATTAGTAAGAAAATGTTGCAAAATTAGAAAAGAAAAATGTAGGCAAAATTAAAAGAAAATGAAGGATGCATTAAATTAGTAAAGAAAATAGTGGGCAAAAATTTTCCTTTGGTACAAAGGGCAAAAAAAGAAAGGGCGATTAAAAAACATTTCAAAAGCTCAAAAAGGTACCAGAATCGTGATGCGGCAAAATCGGAAACAATGAAATCTCGTTGTAGGAAAATATACGTCAAGAATTGACAAATGTAAATGTGTTCGTCATGATGACGAAAACGTACACTTTAAAAATTTAAATTTATTGATGGACAAGATTTTTACAACAGCTTCCAACCGCCAAGATGCTCCAATGGATTGCAAATTTAAATTAAAGGCAAAATTTCCGCAAAGGTTTTTGTTTGGCAGGCGATAATGTTCATGTGGCTAAAATCTAATCCTTTATATAATTCTGGACTATGAATTCAGAAATGTACAGAAAGAATGTCTCCAAGAACGTTTTTGCATTCCTAAAAGAGACACGAAACACTTCCTTTTTCTGGCAGATTTAGCAAAGCATCATTAACGCCAAAAGGTTATTAAGTGGTTGATGATAATGTGTCCTTATGTACCAAAGACATTGTAATCCGGCAAACAGTCCAGAACTCCGACCTATGAAAGAATATTGGTCAATTGTCAAAATAATTTGAAGAATACAAATAGTGTTCGAAACAATTCAAGGAATTTCGGAAAGAAATGGTTTACGGGCATCTCAGAAAGTCGATGAAATAGCCTTGTGCAAAGATTGAATGGGACGTATTCGCAGAATTCGCCAAGTTGCATATACAAGCCATGAGATTATTTTTTTGTAATGTACATATTAGTGTTTCCATGTAGTTTTAATATATAATGTCTTCCTGTGATTGTTTTTGTCATTGATTTTTATAAACAATTTAAGTGTCCGGATTTTGGTTGGTTCACCCTTTAATAATATAATAAGTTGATAAATATGATATTTCTCATTTATTTTCTGATATAAATTGAAAAGAAATTATGATATAATAGCATGAAACGACTTCAATCAGTGGTGTAACTAGAGAGAGAGGGTCGCGAATTTCGTTTCTAAATCGATAAAATGAAAAGTAACCGGGTCTACTTGATTGCATTTGCTGTGTAAATCGATTATATCTGGTATTTTTATGAAGTAGGTGTCTATCTATAATGGAAATCCTGAGAAAGAAAGAATGTTTGAATTGAGAGGTTCTGCAGATTCCCTAAAGCAGAGCTGTCAAACCGCGACCCACGAAGCATTTTTCCATGATACATTACTATATTCTATCACGGAACGGTAAATATCATTTGCCTCAAATAACACACTCTTGTGTCATCTGGTTGTCACGAAGATGTAATCAGGAATAAGAAGAACGACAATTTTACTTTCAGTCATCTATAACTATGGAACGTAAATCTGATTTACAGTTAAAAGTTGTGTGATTTGCAAACAGATTCCTTCCTGTTTATAATAAAAAGGGGAACAGGAGGAGATTTTCTCTATATTAATTATTACCACGAGGGAAAGTATGGTAAATTGCGAAGACTTTCGTGTAAAATGGAGTCAATGCTTTGTGGAAGTAGCATTTCAAATCTAACATAGAAGTTCCATGACGGACAAATCGTTTTGAAACATTGAAATCGATTAGCTAGATTAGTAAAGGAATCAGAGTTACCGCATAATTCTCATTGAAAGACACAATTTTGTCGAATATTGCGTAATATTGTCAATAAAACCTAGTTTGAGTCCTAAAGCGTTCAACAGACCTCACATTTGCTCGGATTTGCTGTAAATCGATTATATTTGGTATTACGAACGATGGTTTTTATTGAAGTAAGTGTCTATCTTAATGGAAATCCTAAGAAAGAATTGAGAGGTTCTGTAGGTTCCCTAAAGAGTTCAACAGACCTCACACGAGTAGCGTAACATGGAGGGGAGGGGGAGGAATTATCGATATTTTTCTCTCGGGTTTCTTCATAGTTTGTGACGGAATGGAATAAAGGAATGCTAAGAAAGAGTGAGAAGAAACGGAAAACTCTAGTTACACCACTGCTATTAATCACGTTGCTCTCAGGCAAGAATGAATGTGTATTGTTTAAAGGAAACCTATAAAGAAAATAAATACCATTGATTCCTGTTTGAGAACATTCTTCAAGCATAGGAAATCTGTCCAGATCTTTATCTGATGATGGAAGTACCAATCTTCAATGACTTCTTCATATTGAGATACCATTGGTCCACATCTACCAAATGATGCTTATTCAACAAGAGGTACCAAACTATCATTTAAATACATACACATGAGAATACACCAATATTCGTCAATTATCCATGAATTTAATGTGAGAAAATTGTTATATCGTATAATATACGTAATTCCTCTCATTTCTTTGATAGTTTATTAGGAAAATATATTTTCATTAAATTAAGATGTTGTTTTTCTTTAATTATATCATATTATTATTATTGATTATATTATTGATTATTATTATTATTTTTGATTATTATTATTATTTATTATCATTATTATTATTACTATTGATTATTATTATTGAATATTATTATTGATTATTATTTACTTATGATTTATTATTATTATTATATTATTATTATTATTACTATTATTATTATTATTGATTATTATTATTGATTATTATTACTATTGATTATTATTATTATTATTATTATTATTATTATTACTATTGATTATTATTATTATTATTATTATTATTGGATTATTATTATTAATTATTTTTATTATTACTATTGATTATTATTATTACTATTATTATTATTATTATTATTGATTATTAATTATTATTATTATTATTATTATTATTATTAATTATTATTATTATTATTATTATTATTATTTTATTATTATTATTATTATTATTATTATTATTATATTGATTATTATTATTGATTATTATTATTATTAATTATTATTATTTATTTATTATTATTATTTTTATTATTATATTATTATTATTATTATTATGATTATTATTATTATTATTATTATATTATTATTATTATAATTCTATTGATTATTATTAATTGATTTGTTATTATTATTTTATCATTGGATAACAGGGAAAAATCAGTAGAAATGGGAAAGAGATGAATACGAAACATAAAATTAATTCATATTAATGATGAACACTATTTAGCATTTGTAGGCTAAGCAGATTATTAATATCAAGATTCTAATTTGTGTGAATAAGAGTTTAGAGCAATGCAAATACGAAAAAAATAATGGACATTTGTAATTAAATATTGTAAAAGTTGTTGGACAATTTTTTTGATATTAGAAATTCTTTTTTTTGAGTGATTATTTTTAAGTGACAACAGAGCATGAGAACAGAGCAGATTTGCTGGAGGAATATCGCAAGACTCGGAGGAAGAGTTGACAAGTTCCAGAGAAAGAAATTTGATTAGCTGGCAAGTATAAATCAGTAGTCAAAGTGTTTTCCAATTCGTTTATAACAAACATTAAACCGTAGACTTCTGCAATAAAAATGAAAAAGTGTTTGAAAATCTTCGAAATATTCTATCTCGATTCGTGTTCTGTGGAAATATAAAACCGATATTTTCCGGGAAATTGAATATTTCTCGTTTAATTCGATAAATAATTTAAATTCTATTATGAAATCGTGAATTTCCAAATATTTTTACGGAAAAACACAAAAACAACCTCAACGTTTCCGCTACTGAAATAAGTAAATTTTTTTATTAACGTTAAAAATTGCAATTTTTTGAATTATTTTCATATTGAAAAAACACAGTTTTATACTTGTTTAATAAAGCGAAGAAGTTTCTCTGCAGTGCGGCTGATCCCACAACGATTCTTGGAACGTCCATTTTGATTTCGACCACCTCTGGCACTCAGTTTCTTCAGAGTTTTCAAAATGTTTTGCGGTGTTCCTTTGGCAAATCTTCGTACTGCCCTTTTCCCCGTTCTTTGTCAACTGATATTTGCCAACATTCCTCCAAATTTGCGGGTCCTCTATCACTTCTGTCAAGCGCAATTCCTCTAATCAGATTAAAATTTGCTTTCAAACTTTTTAATTAATTGTTTTGTTAATTAATTAACATTAAGACTTTTAAAAAATTATAATCAAATTAAAGAAAAACGTTTATATTGATCAATTTAACTATGAACAATAATACCTACGATTTAATCATAATTAATTTATTTTTATTTTCTAATTTCGTAACCAGTTTTCAAAATACTTCTTTTTATCAGTTCTTTAAAATCGAGACTTTAATTCCATAGCTAATATTTTACAAACTACACTGAACATAAGTCCGAAATATTTTTCATAATTACATCAATTAAACCTTCGCATCTTGTTGCCAGTTTTAACAGCAATGTCTATCTTCAGAAACATCGTTTTCAAGAACATTTAAAAGTATCAAACAAAATAAATAAGAGTGCATTCAATGTAAAAATATAATATCTACAATAAAAATAGAATTTCAATAATATAATACAGTAACAAAAATAAAATTTACTTCATCATAAAATCAATTTAAACTAAATACTTTTTAAATAAATGAATGAAAAAAAACAAAAAATAATCGTTTCAAAATTGAAATAAAAAATATTAAAAGCCATTTTATTTAAATTGAAATTATCTTAGTTTTTAAAATATTCATTTATATTACTCAAAATAAAATTAATAAATTAGCAGCGACTTTATACTGAAAGTGTAAAAATATTATGGTGATTTGGGTTTCTTGATTAAAAATTATTAATGAGTGAATTACAAGACGTCTTACAAAGTTTCTCTATTAAATTTAATAATCTTTGCAAAAATTTTAATAATCTTTGGCAAAAATTTTAATAATCTCTCAAAAGTTTTAATAATCTTCTCAAAAACTTAATAATCTTTGCAAAAAGAATTATAATATTGTTGGGCTGGAACGTCAGGCAGTTCCTATAAATAATTATTATCATATGAATGTTAAATTATAGCACTGTAATTAATATTATAGTAATAGAGAAACATATTAAGACGATTTTATCATGATTATATTATAATATTTAATTATGGTGGAATAGTACATTCGAATAATATTCTTATAATGCAGTATTATAAGTATTATTGTTATTACGAATATATTCTGTATTAATTATTAGGAATATTTATAATTAGTAGTATTATTATAATTAATTAATACAATATATTTTCCATTATTATTAATATTTTACGTATTATTTATTATTATTATCGCCATTATTGTTTGTTTTATTATCATTATTGGTCATAGTATTATTATTATATCTGGGGCCGGCATGATTAACTAAAAAAAAACAGAAAAGCATAATTTAAAATCAAATTAAAAAATTCCTTATTGTCGATTACGGGTAATCAGCCCACAATCAGTTCGATGATGAAATTTGTAAAAAACAGAAATTTCATCATCCGGAGAAAGGAGCATACACCCAAACAACCAATGGGAGCATCGGATAGGAAAATTTGATTTTTCCCCAAATTGCTACCACCCAGAAGGCAGTTTAAATGAATATCTGAGTGTCATCAGCCGATTAGAGGAAGCAGAAGCTGCATGCTGGCAGAACTCAGTTTCTTTTTAAAACAGATGCAGCACCAGATTTTCAGAAGTGCTAAAACGAAAATTTAAAAACAAAATTTTAAAATCCTAAAACGACGCCTAATATACTTTTATATATAAATTATACTAAGTATGAGTAATTTCGCTGAGTGGAAAGAAACGAGATTTATCAACGCTTGAACAATTTGAATTACTAGCGAGTCTGAGTCAATATATTTCTACGAGCAGTGGGTCGATAAATTTCCCAGCACTAGTATCCCATTTAAAAGGGAAAAAACCCCCAAAAATTTTAAAAGGAAAAGAGTAATTAGATTTTCTTATTTATGCTTCATTTATTTTATTATATTGATTCTATGTGATGTAGTAGTATAAAGAAATGTTTAGTTGTCCTATTAAAAGATTCACCGAAAATGAAGGGTGGAAAAACCAATACTCCGCGACATTGGATTGACCTTTACAATAATAATTCTTGGTTTGATTGAACTGAACTTAATGAACCATTCATGTATTTGGTAATTTGAATTAAATTGTGGGAAGTAAACATTATGAATCTTTGAAATTATTTATTGAATGATTGAGTAGTATGAATCAAGTATATTATTTAAGGAGATTGATTAAATTATTTAATGCACAGAATTGAACATCATGAAACTTTTCTATTATTTTAGTAAAATTGATTAAATTAGTTATTGAACTGAATTACACATCAATAAATCTTTTAGTGAATGGATTCAGTCCATTTATTGAACTGAATGAGAACATCAATGGAAACTTTTGGATTATTTTTAAATGGATTCTTTTAGATTATTTTTTTGAACGGAATTAACAATCATTTAGATTATTTTAAATAATTCCTTTTAGATTATTTATTTTAACTGAATTAAACATCATGAAACTTTAGTAAAAATGGATTCAGTCATTTATTGAACTGAATCTGGAACATCAGTAAAACTTTTCTAATATTTAGTAAATTGATTAAATTAGTTATTGAACTAAATTTAACACATCATAAATCTTTTAGTAAATGGAGTCAGTCATTTATTGAACTGAATTGAACATCAATGAACTTTTGCTATATTTAGTAAATCGATTAAATTAGTTTATTGAACTGATTCATCATCATAAATGTGATTAATATTTTAATTGAAATTGTTTTGAATATTCAGAATATTGTAGAAGATAGTTTTTGAATTTTGTAATACAATAAATATTTAGTATTTTAATCGTTAACATGCGTCCACGAGAGTAAGGGAAAAATCTGAGACAAATTAAACATATATGATTTAAAAGCCCATCAATTGACTTATCAGACGAAGTTGCGTGCACTATAAACAGAAAGGTATCAGAGTTTGGAACAAATAATATTCAGGATATCTAGAGATAATAAAGAACGGAAGAAATAGATCTGGACGCCTAATACAAGGTTTAATAATGAAATTCCAGAATAAAAAATATCCAAATAAAAGATATTAAATGCTTTACACTGTGACAATCTTGGTCAATATTTGTAAGAGAATTGTAAAAAGCCCATTGTGTGCCAAGAAATGCAAAAAGTTTGGCCTTTAAGATCGATTCTGCAGAACAGAAAATATGGAAAAAGTAAGATATATTAATGAAAACGATAGTGAAAATATGGAATTGATGAGATCATATCAACTTCCAACGAGATCAGAAATGTCAAGCGCAGAACTTAATCATGCAATGAATGAAAATTAATAAGAAAAAAGGCGAAAACCAAAAAAGGTAATAAAATAATTTATTATTACTAAAGAGTATAAATTCAGCTCAATACATACGTTCCAAGGAGCTAGACCAAAGTTTAAAAATTAAAGCAAATAACATTGATTTCAGAAAATCACTCAGAATCCGCCTCTCAAATAATAAGCATTGGGTCAAGCAAGAATAAAAGAAAAGTGGGTAGCGACACTAATCTGCCCAGTGCGGCAGAATCAATGTGATGGATTATAATTTATTATGTGAACTAATAAAAAGCAACAAACGGATTAAAATTTTTTCCAAGAGAACAGAAAAAAATGTACTGTGCAAGACGGAAATCGCCAATGAAAATCGTGGGGGATTTGCGAAAAGTTGAACTAGTAATTAGAGGAAATAAACTAAACTACTAGAATTTAAAGTTGTGGGAAACGTTTTATCCCGAAGATTTATCATTGGAATTAAATCAATGAAAACCACAAATACAGATTGGTGCCACAGAATGACTGCGATATTATCATGAATCAAAGGCTATAAACCATTTGTATAATAAAGTTTTGTGGATGAAGGAGCGGCAACTAACAAGCACACAATCTTAAAGAGTCACATTCAGGTGCTATAGAAAACGAGACTCAATATTGGCTCTTTACGCATCATTTTTAGACGAAACTGTTGTTTTTAGAAAAACATAAGGAATATTTTTGTACGTGGATCAGTTGACTGTGGATGAATTCAGAATTAAAGAAGAAATCTTTGTAGGTTATAAAGATAACTAGCAAATTTAGATATCTTGTCAGTAATTCGATAGTGTCTGTTGACAAAGAC
>JACMZG010000027.1:0-22503 GCA_018340805.1 Microvelia longipes
ACTAAAGCCGCAACGCAGAATTATTAATTTGCAGTATGTTACTACTGTTGTTACTCTGTATACGTTTACAAAGTTTTATTTAATTTCAACAATCCCCTGATTTTATATAGAATTTTATATAGTTCGGCCGAACTATAAAAGTTGCCGAACTATACTAAAGCCGCAACGCAGAATTATTAATTTGCAGTATGTTACTACTGCTGTTACTCTGTATACGTTTACAAGTTTTATTTAATTTCAACAATCCCTGATTTTATATAGAATTTTATATAGTTCGGCCGAACTATACATAGTTGCCGAACTATACTAAAGCCGCAACGCAGAATTATTAATTTGCAGTATGTTACTACTGCTGTTACTCTGTATACGTTTACAAAGTTTTATTTAATTTCAAAATCCCCTGATTTTATATAGAATTTTATATAGTTCGGCCAACTATACAAAGTTGCCGAACTATACTAAAGCCGCAACGCAGAATTATTAATTTGCAGTATGTTACTACTGCTGTTACTCTGTATACGTTTACAAAGTTTTATTTAATTTCAACAATCCCTGATTTTATATAGAATTTTATATAGTTCGGCCGAACTATACAAGTTGCCGAACTATACTAAAGCCGCAACGCTGAATTATTAATTTGCAGTATGTTACTACTGCTGTTACTCTGTATACGTTTACAAAGTTTTATTTAATTTCAACAATCCCCTGATTTTATATAGAATTTTATATAGTTCGGCCGAACTATACATAGTTGCCGAACTATACTAAAGCCGCAACGCAGAATTATTAATTTGCAGTATGTTACTACTGCTGTTACTCTGTATACGTTTACAAAGTTTTATTTTAGTTTAACTATTCCATGATTTTATATAGAATTTTATAATGTTCGGCCGAACTATACATAGTTGCCGAACTATACTAAAGCCGCAACGCAGAATTATTAATTTGCAGTATGTTACTACTGCTGTTACTCTGTATACGTTTACAAAGTTTTATTTAATTTCAATAATCCCTGATTTTATATAGAATTTTATATAGTTCGGCCGAACTATACAAGTTGCCGAACTATACTAAAGCCGCAACGCAGAATTATTAATTTGCAGTATGTTACTACTGCTGTTACTCTGTATACGTTTACAAAGTTTTATTTAATTTCAACAATCCCCTGATTTTATATAGAATTTTTTAATAGTTCGGCCGAACTATACAAAGTTGCCGAACTATACTAAAGCCGCAACGCAGAATTATTAATTTGCAGTATGTTACTACTGCTGTTACTCTGTATACGTTTACAAAGTTTTATTTAATTTCAACAATCCCCTGATTTTATATAGAATTTTATATAGTTCGGCCGAACTATACATAAGTTGCCGAACTATACTAAAGCCGCAACGCAGAATTATTAATTTGCAGTATGTTACTACTGCTGTTACTCTGTATACGTTTACATTTTCTACTTTTTGTGTTTTTATATTAGACCATATAGTTAGCAATAGTTAAATAATTTTTTTTTTTTTAATAAAGTATTGTGTTAAATAATATATGTTTCTTTGACGACAGGTATGTTAAATTCCGCAATACAGTATATTAATTTATAGTCTATTACACAAATATTAATATTTTTGACAATCTATACGATATTTTATTTATTTTTGAGCGTTATTTACATATAAACTTAGCTATACATAGTTCGGCAAAAGTTCGGCAAAAATTCGGCAGTTCGGTGAAATAGTGAGTACCTCAAATTTTACATCTAATAAAGATATTATTGAATTTAAGATATTCATATTAATAAAAAATCCTATGTATATGCTAAAGGACTTCTTTACTAAAATTGGTAAAATTAAATAATTAATAAAAAAAGAAAAAAAAGATGGCATGTGTTTATTATAAATAATTTTAAATATTGTAACAATGAAATTTGTCGGATATTAATGTAAAAATTGTATATTATGTATTGAAATATTGACTTTAATGTAATTGTGCAAAATACTGTACTTAAAGCAAAATAAAGACATAATTTATTTATTTTATCTATTTATAAAAAGCGTTAGTAATATCTAATTTTGCACCTGATGTTTGTAGGTATAGTAGGTCCTCCAATGTTGGCAAATGACAGTGAGGCTTTTTAGCGAATTTTCATAATGAAAATGACGCTTATGAGGTTGTTCGGATGACGGAAGTTGAGGGTGGGAGTGAGCGGAATCGGTTCCTATTGGCTTCCTGATAACAAAAATATATGTCCGAAAAAAAGTTTATATATATATGTATGTATATATATATATATATATATATATATATATTATATATATATATATATATATTATATATATATATATATATATATATATATATATATATATATATATATATATAGATATGTAAGAGTTCTACCCTTTCGTATGGCGAACGATAACTCTCGAAGGCGTTCTCAAATTGAAACGAAACTTTGCAAATCGCGAGATGTTGAGGAGGTTACGAGGCCTATTGTTTATAAAAAAATTATGACGTCATCAATCAAAGTTATGACGTCATGAAAAAAAATTTTTTTTGAAACTTGAAATGGCTTTAAAACAAGGTATTTCGTGTTTAGGTAGACGGCTAGCTGAATCGATTAAGACCGATTTCAGCTCAATCGAACCATCACAAATGGCGCAATCGGTATACATATATATATAATCTTGTATATATGTATACGTCCAGGTCAAAGACTTGTACGATATCTGTTGGGTTTTAGTAGTGCTAGAGGGTGGGATATAGTATAAAAGATGGACCTCTACCTCTTGCTCCATCCTGGTAAGCCTGCTGTCCAGAGAGACAGGACAAAAATGACTTCCACTAAACCACGCCGAACAAAGCAGGCCCGTAAAGCGGAAGAACCTCGAAGTAGTCTTTATATGGTCGAAGTCATTCTAAAACGATTGCGACCGGTTTCAGCTCAATCAGACAATCCTAAGATAGATGGTTCACTCCCGAGTGTAGTAGGAACACTCAATTGACAAGTTTGTGTTTATGATTTAAGTTGGGGGTCTCATCATAGAGTCTTGAATAGCGCTAGTAGTAAAATATATTTGCTCTATTCTCTACTAGATTGTGCTGTAGTATTTTTTTAAAAAACAAACAATTGCCAATCGTTTAGTAAAAATAAAATAAAAGTAAACAAGATCTATGTAAAAAAATATGTGACAGTTTCACGCTGTCACCACTAGACTGTACTACTTGAGCCTCCTGCATCCCATCAACTATTTTTTTTTAAATCTTTGAGTGAGCCATCTATGTTAATATGTTTATCTATGATCTAAGTGACGGAAACGGTATTTTTATTTAAAAACAAAAATCATGAATATATTTTTGTTTATAATGCTTGTTAGTTTTAATATTATAGCATACTATTAATAAAGTATTAATAAAATCTTAATTAGTAAAAATCAAATTTGTGAGAAAGCCTCTCAGGCCCGCGAAGCGGGCCTGTGTGGAGAGGCTGTGAAATTCGCTAGGTACATGGCAAAATGCCATGTAACAAGAACAATAATGAAACAACATCATACAAAACAACAACAATGTGGCCGCGAAGCGGCCACAGGGAGGCCCCGGGCCGCGAAGCGGCCCGGTGGGCCGACGCTGCGGAGCGGACGAGGCGCGAAGCGCCGAGGCCGCGTAGCGGCTACGGGCCGAAGGCCCGTATTTATTATACATATCATATAAGTATACGAATACAGGATCTAAACAGATCCTAAGATTTTGTCTGACTTTTTTTACTAACAGTACAGGATTAAGCCAATCAGTAGGTTCCTCTACTTTGGTAATAATGCCCGCTTTTTCTAGGCGATCCAATTCAGCCTTAAATTGACCCTTAAGCGCGTATGGTATGCGTCTTGGTGGTACAATAACAGCTTCAGCATTTGGCTCAACATAAATGTGATATTTACCAGGCAGACCACCAATATCTTTGTCAAAAAGATGCTTAAACTTTTTTACTAAAAGGGTCCATGCATCATTGACGGCGTTACATTACCACAAGTTTTAACACTTAAATTTACTATTTTAAGTTCAATACATGTTGGTAGCCCAAGTACAATATTGCACTAGATATCCGCAACCGAGAAGTAAATTATTGTATTTTTATTGTTTACGACACACTTGACAGTAATTGGCCAGTAATTGTAACTAATTTTAAAACAGTAGGCTGTAGAGCAACTCTCTTTAATTTCTCGAAAATACTACTAGGCAAAATATCTATATCAGTCCCTGTATCTGAATTTGGATTTGATGTTTTGTTGTCGACTACTATAGGCCAAACAATAGACAATTTGGTCATGATTGTTGAATCATTCCCAAACAAAATTCATCGACTTGTTTTGCATACTAATAAATACAACATATTAATTAAACAATTATTATATTTAAAAAGTACATGTTTAACATTAAATAAAATTCAAAAACCGTCGTAACATGGTTTTCTAACCTGTTTTATACACTGTTTCAGTGATGCCAACAAAAGAAATACTGATAAAATAATAAAGTGTTGCGTCACAACAGACTGACTCATCTGAGTCGCTAGCTACATTTGCAGCACCAACTTGTTTTTTACTTTGTTTATCTCGGTACTTCTTTTTGTATTTTGCCTTCTCGACAAAATACGGGTTTCAATTCGGCAAGTATATCTACGGCTTTCCTCGCATCATAAAAATTAAGAAACATCAAGCAAGGTCAGTGCTTGGATGAGTGACCGCTAGGTATGAAACGAAGGTATTTACTATCTTAAGACGTACAAAGCGAGTTGGAAGACGTGCTGCAGTACATGCTTATATACTGAGGACGAACGAAGCGTATCCGAAGTGGGAAGGATGAGAGTAGCGAAGACGAGATGTGGTGAGGAAAAGTTCCGAGATGCCCCGTACCCCATTTTCTATATTTATCGCATGTATTTTTTTATTACTTATTCAATTTCTTTAATTATATGTTAATTTAATTAAACTTATGTTTATTAAATATAATTAAATTTATGTTTACTACGTATAATAAGCTCGATATCTTGCCTGAGAGCCTAACTAACTCAATCTCTATTAATTAAGAACTAAATATTGATAATAGGCATTTAGTATAAATAAAATTGCGTTAATTAGTATTGGCTCAGTGTAACATACTGAATAGTAGGCATTGAAAACAAACATTCTTTCGTTTAAAATTATAACATAAACATAAAAGTAAGCATTGATAGTTATTTTATTTACCTGTTAATGTATTACTTGTATTAATCTATTACCTGGATTTCAACTTAATTACCTGTGTCAGGTATTTTGAAAACCTTCTGAGTGGTTTTAACAAAGTTGCCAGTCTTTATGTGTGTGTGTGTGTTGTCATCGCAGCTCCCGGTGTGGTAAAAACTTGGTACAAAAATCAATCTTCAGGTTTGAATGGTTTATCCGGAAAATAGGTTTTTCATGACGTCACTAACTCGCAATAATGGTTCAGCAAAAATTTTGACAATTTATAAAACGCTGAAAATGTATCTATCGATTTGATATTTAGCACACTTGTAGTTTATATACAGGGTGTTTCATATTAAGTGTCCACCAAAGAAGGAGGTGATAGTACTTCTCAAAGGGAACAAAAATGTTCTATAATATAAACCCCGATCTCCAACCGTTTTCCCACAAGGTCAAATTTAATATTATAAAAAATATTTAACCTCACATCATAAAATTGTTGATAGCGTTTAAACTGTTCAAGCTAAAAAGGCAAAGTTAATCTCGTTAGAAAGCTGAGTAAATTTCCTTAAGGACAAACCACTAACTATGTCAAACATTTTAGAACTGCTGCCCAAACATTTGCATGAAAAATAATTTTTTGCAAAAATTGAATTTTATGGCATTTTTATGGTAGGGCATTAAAGGAAGTACGAGATGAGCAAAAGTTTAGCCAAGAACGGAATAAACTTCTCTTATGATTGCCCTGTAAGTCAATCTAAATATTTCTATACATTCAATAGTCAAAAATGAAAGCTATTGTTGCTAGAAGTTTAAAATAATTAAAAAAGTTTATTATTTTTTGGTCGTATAAAAGAGAAAATAATGTGTTATTTTAACAAAATATTTTTTTTTCTACCATAAAAATGCCATAAAATTCAATTTTTGCAAAAAATCATTTTTCATGCAAATGTTTGAGCAGTAGTTCCAAAATATTTGACATAGTTAGTGGTTTGTCCTTTAGGAAATTTACTCAGCTTTCTAACGAGATTAACTTTGCCTTTTTAGCTTGAACAGTTTAAACGCTATTAACAATTTTATGATGTGAGGTTAAATATTTTTTTATAATATTAAATTTGACCTTGTGGGAAAACGGTTGGAGATCGGGGTTTATATTATAGAACAGTTTTGTTCCCTTTGAGAAGTACTATCACCTCTATCTTTGGTGGACACTTCATATGAAACACCCTGTATAAGAGCGACATATGTGCCCTTTCATCTTCACCCCATATTTACTTTCCCTCATTTATACCGTTGGTATAAAGGTAAAGTATTGTGTTTGCAAGAAATCCAAAACCGGGATGAAAACGGAATTATGCGTTGGATGCGTTTTGAACTGGTTTTCGCAAAGTGTCGGTCTGCTACATAACACCTAGTATATTTATGCTAGAGAGTTAAAATTTTGTACAAAAATCAGCCTACCACTGTAGTAGTTGTGCTATTCAGAAAATATTTTTATCACGTCATTAACCCGCAATAATGACTAAAATTTCGAAAAATCATAAAAATAGGAAACGAAAAAAAGATTCTCTCCACAAAAATAACTGTTTATTGCAAAGCGCTTTCAACCTACATGAGGTCATCATCAGTGCCTGTACAAATAAGTTATTAAAATTAAAAAACAAATTACATCAGAAAAGCCAAATAAAGAAATAACAAATAAAAAATACTTAAACAGAAAGGCGGAAATAAAATAATAAAAATACAATAATAAGTAAATAAAACGCATAACAATAAATCAGAAACAAATACAGCAAATAAAAATAAAATAAATTACCATGCAGATAAAGATGAAAGTTATAAACACATAAAACTATTTTCTTATCCAAGATGATAACAGCTCGGTGAGGCGAGTAAGACTAATTGGTGGAGGGGGGGGGGTTGCTCTTTTAGTAGAGCGCGCAGAAGTGGCGAACTATCTCCTCTGACGTTCAGATTCATAGATGAATCATGATGATCATCATGATTATCATGATAATCATGATTCATGTCGCCCACATTACTCAGGCTCCGAAGGATCTCGAGGTTTTCCAGGAAATCAAGCTTCTGCCCTTTGTGCTATTCGGAAAATATTTTTTATGACGTCATTAACCCGCAATAATGACTCAGCAAAAATTTCGACAAATTATATAACACGTAATAATTACGCGAGATTACAATAATTTAATAATGATGAGAGGTTACTTCTTGACAAAGGACTTAAATATTGTCCAAAATCTATTCCTGCTTATTATAATCTGGCACAGCTAGCCTCATCTATAGATTCTTTACCGCTCGAATGTAATATTAAACTTGAAACTTCAAAGCATTTCAGTAGTTATATTAAAAACAGCAATTTAAGTAAGGCTAAAATTTACAACATTAAAAAAGAGAATAGCATACTTCAAAGTATTAAAGCTCAGGCAATTTAAGAGAATTTCACTGTTTTGAATGCGGAAAAAGGCAACTGTACCGTGGTGATAGATAGCGATTTTTTACAGAGCTAAAGTTGAGAAGTTCCTCATTGATAACGATTTTAAACAACATGACAAGGACCTTACAGACGACTTTAAATATAGTTAGAATCGCATTAAATAAGCCTTCCTCAGTTTTTCCAGAAGATTACAATAAAAACAGTTTAAAACAGATGAACCCGTTAGCTCCTAGATTTTACGGCACTTTGAAGATAAACAAAATTGGTACACCCATCAGACCTATTGTTTCTTTTTGCTCCTCGCCCACAGAGAAACTTGCTAAGTACCTTAACAAGCTGTTTCTGAAGATGACTAATTTTAAAGCTATTGATGCTGTCAATAACACCTTAGAATTCACTCAAGCTCTTCAGTCTGTGAAGTTACCTAACAAGTATTGGTTAGTCTCGTTTGACGTTGTTGATCTGTTTACAAGTGTTCCTACTGACAAATGTTTGACTTTATTTAACGCCATCCTTAATAAGCATAGTACAGACAAGATTTTCAACGCCGAGTTTATGGAACTATCAGAGCTTTGTTTGAGTCAAAATTATTTTCGTTACGAAACTAAGTTTTACCAAGGCTAAGAAGGTCTAGCGATGGGAGCTCTTTTATCTGCTCTCGCGGCCAATATCTTCATGCATTTTTTCTTTAAGTAGTTTATATGCATAAATAAAAACCCTTTTAGAAAGTACATATATTTTTGGAAGAGGTATGTAGATGACGTTTTTGTATATGAACTGGATCGAGGAAAAAGCTTATATCTTTCTTAGATTTTTTGAACACTCAATGCTTTGAGTCGATTAACTTTACTCATGAGTTGGAGCAGGAGCAAAGACTAAATTACTTAGATTAGACAATATCTGGAAATGGTAGTGAATTGCGTTATGAAGTATACAGGAAACCGACGTCTACAGATAATATTATACCCTTCGACTCTCAATATCCTTGGAGTCACGAAATGGTTACTTTTCACTCTCTTATACATTGTCTTCTCACTGATAAAGGAGCTTATAATAAAGAACTTGCAACCATTAATTTAATTACAAATAACGGGTATGCGCTTGGCGGAGGGGTTTTACCTCTAGAGTTTTATTTATTTATTTTCTAAGAGTTGATACAAATGCATAAAATTACAAAAGTAAAATTACAATTGTGTCTCTGAGTCAAAATCTTAACTTAATTGCAAAGAACAATTATATAAAAAATCGTTTATAGAATAAAAAGCTTCCGTAATCAAATATGTTTTTATTTGCTTAGCGAATGCTGTTAACTCTAAGTTTTGAGTTTTAGGCTTCAGGCAATTATACATTTTAATGGCAACTATTTTAGGTGAATTAAAAGTTTTATGAAGTCTAACAGTGAGGTACTATTAACATATGATTATATCTAGTATTATAGTTATGATTATCAATATTTCTATGGTGGTTACTTTCCGAGTGAATAGATAAAAGCAAGTTATAAATAACAAAAGATGGTACGGTCATAAGAGAGAATTTCTTAAAATAGGGCTTACACGTTTCAGAATATTGTAAGTTAAAAATTATACGCAGGGCCTTTTAGTGGTTGTAATTTTAGTGGTGTAAGGCCTGACAATCACTGCTACGGTACCGGCTGGGCAATAGAGAAGTCGGTCGGTCCCCACACTTCATGGTACCGGTGCCATGGGCTAGGCTTCGTCACCGTCATTTCCCGATGGGAAATCCTAGGTAGACGAACCTCCGGATGGTCAGGAGCCATACCCTTTTAGGGGTGTTGGCTGCTTTGATTCCAAGGGATAAAGTTTTCTCCTAGAGGCCGTCGCGTTTCCCCTCCGTTGGCAAAAAAACAATGGTTACCACGTTTCTATGGTTGACAAGTTAATCGCTAAAAAGAAGCATAAGTTACTTTTGAGAGCTATGGGTGAGGACACTCCTCAAAATAGTAAGACATTGTGTTCTTTTCCCTATATTAGTTGCTTATCCGATAAAATAGCGGCAGTCTAGCAAAGTAATGGTTTTAATGTTGGTTTTAGTACTAACGGTGCGCTTCGTTCTCACTTGAGTAAAGTTAAAGATCCTATTCCTGTTGCTTCCAAGAGTATTGTTTACATAATCAAGTGTGGTACTTGCTAATACTTAGGTCAGACCGAGAAAAGTTTAAGCACGCGCTTAGCCGAGCATACTAAGTTGTCTTCCATTAGGTTCTTTCAGCACATAGTTGCGGAAGGACGTAAAGAAGGTCCGCACGAAGCTGGCTTTCTTCATCGTGCTGATAAAGGGTGGAAGCTTGATTTCCTGGAAAACCTCGAGGTCCTTCGGAGCCAGAGTAATGTGGGCGACTTGTACCTGAACGTCAGAGAACAGGAAGTTTGATGTCAGGATTTAAGATGTGAGATAAGAGCTTGTTATCAGTGACTAATGTGAACTTTCTGCCATAAAAATATGGGAAAAATTTGTGTAAGCCCCAATATATAGCAGTGGCCTTTCTATCAAGTTGGGAATCATTTTTTTTCAGTAGATGTTAATGTATGAGAGGCATAATATATAGGTCGTTCAAATCCATTAATTGAGTGAGATAGAATCGCAGACAACCCAACTGGACTAGCATCTGTAGATAATATCAGTGGCTGGTTAGGGTCATATCTCACAAGGACATTATCTCTACTAAGCTCTTGCTTTAGTTTAGAAAATGCTTGATAACATTTGGTGGACGAGTCAAAAGTTTTTTTTTCTTAGTTAACAGGTTATAAATAGGTGCCAATATGGTAACTACGTCTTTAATAAATTTTGAATAGTAGGTAAGACAGCCAATTAAGGTCCTAACTTCATCTATATTTTTAAGAGAAGGAGCAGAAGAGCTATTCAGGAGACTTTTTAATTCCTTCTTCATTTACAACATGACCTAAATATTTGATTTCAGAAGCAAAAAACATACTTTCACCTTTGTTAATGTGTAAATTGAATTTTCGTAAACGTTCCAAGCATGATTTTATTTGTTCATAGCATTGTTCTATTGATTCGCCACAAATAACAATATCATCAAAATAAGTAACCACCCCTTTTAGGTCTTGAAGAGCAGTATGAATAAATTTGTGAAATTCATTTGGGACAGTTTTTACCCCAAATGATAAGCGTTTCATTTTCTAGGTACCACGGTGTGTAGAGATGGTCTGCAGCTCCTGGCTTTTTTCGTAAACTGGTATATGTTAGTATGCTTTGTGTATATCAAGCAAACAAAATACTTAACCCCTAGTAAAATATATATGCTCTTACATTCGACTCATACCATTCCAAAACAAGCCTAATCAAGTGAATATTCCTTTTAAATTTCTGACTAAAAGGTCCTTACTACTAAATATTTTAAGGACAAGCTTTCAAATATCATACTAAGCACAAAGCTTATCTGCACTTTATACTACTCCCACCCTTCTACCGTAGGGGGCAAAAATAAAAAGTATTAGTATCGCCCTACTGTTCCAAAACCGAGATTCCATCATAATTATCCGGTTTCTCTGTAATCCCACTGTAAGAGTTGAAACTTCATAAAAGTAAAGTTAACTACTGTCTTGTTAAAACTTAAGTGATGTCAGAAAAGATTAAGAGGTGTCAGGAAAGTCTTGCCTCTTTACATGCCATTTAATGAGATCTATTAGCTCGTCCCTATCGAAACATGCTTCATTATAAATTTCGGTTTTGAGTATACTTAAATTGTCATAACTTTTTATCAAACTTCTTTTCCGTTACTTATAGCATCTTTAAGGCATTTAGTCCGATACCTTACAGCTCTATTATCCAACATATTGCTTTTATAAAAGAATCCACAGAATCCTCTCATCTGTTTGGTATTTTTACCCGGATGCTTTTCCAACGCTTTATTGGATTTGCATTTTACCATAACTTTAATGTCATACCTTGACGCATGAACTAAATCATCTATCCTTAATCTTTCATTGCGGTGGCTGCACACGGTATATGTTTTAAATTAGCTGCGTTTAAAAAAGCTCTCTTTTTTACCTTATGCCAAGAAATCTCAATGCGCATTGTGTGGTACTTGTACTCCAACTGAGCCTTGACCATCACGTTGATGTATCGGTAACTGTGAAATTTATTTTTAGGGTACCATTATTGGGGTCCCCTTATTTTAATTACTTAAAATCTTTTCCTCTTTGGCTCATATGAAAGTTGCGTTATCGCAAATTTGACACCCCACTCTCCTTGGGACTCTATATACCCCACAGGATAAAGGGCTTGTCTCCAGTACAGAGTGGGACTTCATCTTGTGTACGTAGTCTCAGCGCTGGTGCTCACCTTGTCGGCTCACGGCTGATATACTCACGTTGTCTGGTGCGTATTCGGTCAAGATCAGTGGACTCTGGGTTGTTCATGACAGCTGGCCCACGTGATTTATACGAGTGACGTCATATGGTGTACCGGGTTTCGGGAGTGACGTCATATGATACTTCTCATCACCCTTAGTGCTAAGTGGCCTTTTACTATATTTTTTTCTATGAGCTCATTTAATTAATTTTAACCTCTTATTTACATTTTTTTGTAAAATTTTCTTTTTCTATGACTTTCCAAAGGTAATAAACCTTTTATATTAAATATATATTTTTTACATCTGAGGTGGTCTGTTATTGTTTTACTAACCTATTCCAACTCTGTGAGCTTTGGACATTATACCGGCATTTATAGCTTGTTATGTGTTTATGTAACACAAATAGTAAAAGCATGTACTAGTGCCTCATTGATTTTAACAAGCAAAATTAAATAAAATAATTGAAAGGAAAAGCTAAGACTTTTTTAAATCTACGTAAACAAATGGTTATAAAATTAACAAATTGTCATAACAAATATTTAATAAACAAGTAAACATTGTGTATTAGAGTTTTCCTGTCGCGCTGGAAATATACGAATCTAACCGATTATTACCGACAAACTTACTATTTTGTCCCCTACCTTAGACGACCAGGGATGCCGCGCTGAAGCTGAACCCCCTGGAATAATCTATGCATATTAAAACGTACCTATTCTTGTATACGTTTTATGGAAAGAAATTAGGTTCGGGGTACCTTGTTTTTTTCGCACAAATGTAGACTAGCCTCGCTCGTTTAGAGTATGTCATGAATATGTAAAGGTAAAGACGGAATTACTTTGGTCTCGCTACACACAATATCGAAATAAAATATTCATTCAAATTAAAGGGTGTTAAGACTTTGGACTGGTTTAGCTCTTCCTTAGAATGGCATAATAATCCAAAGCTAACCTGCCGTTCCAATACGCTCAACCTGAGAATTATTAGGCGATCCAATGTTTAGGGTATTATAACTGAATTTAAAATAAAGGTAACTTCCATTCAAAGCTAAGTAAAAGTTGTGTGTTAGCACATTATATCATGTAATATGTTTATTTAGATTTTATGTTACCACAGCAATATATTTACTGTCCAACGAAGGAGACACTGACCTTACTCTAAACATTATGTCTGAGTTTTATACTGAGTTTCCACTGTCTAGCATGAGCACAGCAGGAGTTGTAGCACACACGGAGGCAGCGTGTGCAGACAGGTTTTTGTTACAGACATGGTAATAAAAACCATGTTCAAACGAAATAAAATTTCCTAAAATGAATAATTTTGATAAAATCTCGATTTAAGATGTTTAGTTCTAACACAATACTTTTCCTATTTAACTAAGGGATAAATAGAGAAAAAGGAACTCATTTCTATTACCCATAACCTCTTCTCAAGGAGCATCATAACCTCCACAGTCGTCCTTATGATCATCCTACTAATATTGACTTAAGCACAAATTCTCTTTACAACTGTACTTTACACATGGCGGTAGATTATCTCACGCGAATTTCCTATGAAACTAAGCATCCGATAATTTTACCTAATAATTATAATTTCACCGCTCTTGTAACTTGTTATAACTCAGTTGCTCTTAGCATCAATTCGACAATTATATTGGCCCATTAAAGGCAAACCCCTAGTCAAACAATGCGTGAAGAACTGTGTACAGTGTACTAAAGCGAATCCTAAAGTTTTAAATCAAATAATGTGAAACCTCCCCAATTCTAGAATTACCCCTAGCGAACTTTTTAAAACCTGCGGTATAGATTTTTGCGGACCTTTTTCCGTCAGATCTTATGATCTTCGTAAAGCTCCGGTCGTAAAAGTTTATATTAGCGTCTTTGTCTGTTTTGCAATAAAGACTATGTATTTGGAACTTATGCAAAATCTATCTACGCAAGATTCCTTAGCTTGTCTTAAACACTTTATTGCCCGTCGCAGTTGTCCGTCCAATATTTGTTGCGACAATGCCACCACATTTGTGGATGCAATAAATGAACTTGACAAAATTAACTGTGCTGAATGTGCGTTCAGTCAGTTCTTAAACTCTAACGCCATTGAATGGCTTTTTATCCCTGCTAGATCCTCTAAATTTTGTAGGCCTCTGGGAGGCTGGAGTCAAGGCTGTTAAGTCTCACTTAAAACGCACTACTGGTAATTCATCGCTAACTTTTGTACCGCTACAAACTTTAATTACAGAGATTGAAGCGAGCGTGAATTCACGTCCGTTATTACTCCAGCGGATCTAATGGTTAGAAGAAAATTAACAGCCGATGCTGAAACAATCTAATTGATTTTAACACTAACATCTTGAAAAATTGACAAGCTACCCAGCAAATGAAGCAAGTCTTCTAGAAGCGATAGTCCGAAGAATACTTGTCCACTTTGCAAGCACGAAGCAAATGGACAAAGGATCAAGACAACATTACTATTGGATCTATTGTTCTTCTTAAGGAAAAGAACCGCCCTCCTTTGAAGAGGGAAATGGGCAGAGTTACCGACCTGCACATGGGAAAGGATGGTATGCCCAGTAGTCACAGTCAATACTACTCATGGCATGTTTAAAAGGGCTATCTCTTAAATTTGCCCTTAGCCTCTACATCGACATCAGATTCATCGGAAACTTAAATTTTCTTTTGTTTGATAATTTTTTTATCTAGTTTGTTTTTAATTTTAATATTTTTTGTTTGATCTATTTTGAATTTTGAATTTTTGTTTTATGAGACAAACTAGTTTTTGATTTTTGCAAGAGTAGCTCTTTCAAGGCCGGCGAAATGTTGGTTAAAGTAGTATTTTATATTTTGATATTCTAGAACTCCCAGGTGGCAACACCTACAGCCATACTCTATTCCATCCCTTAACTCGCTTTAACTCTACTAGATGGCACTTATACATTATTCTAAAACATTTTTCCAGTCAAAATAACAACTACTCTAATCATTCAGAATTGCATTTAAAAATGTTATCTATCATAAGTCAATCTATTAATTATACCGATATAGTATAATTCGTTTATTTGTAATATTAGTTCAAACATTATAAGTTATTTTCTAAAATCTACTTTCACGTGTTTTTATTATTTATTATACATGTGTAGTGACACCAACATATCACGAACAACAGAGTTGCTATAGGATAAGTGTATACAGGTTCTTTTATTTTATTCCGTACGTTCCATGGACGGAATAAAATTTTCTATATAGATGTACATATATAGAAAAAACAAATATTTAGACACTTAAAGTGACAAAATTAAGATGAGGGAAACTTGCATATCGAGTATCTTGCACGCCTACATTAAGGAAATTGAAGAGCCTAACATCTGTCTACGAAGAGTTTGCTTCTGTCACAGCAGTATACTTGAACATACTCATGGAACGACTAGTTGTCATTCCTAAAACAAGTAAAACATAAACATGCTGTTAGACCCCTAAGATATTTTAATTTGTGATACTAAACGTCTCCTCATTAACTTTACTTTCCTCATCAACGTCGTTGATACCAGAAATAATTGTACTCTTAGATAATTGCGTAAGCCTCGGCTTACATATTGTTTTATGTTTATCACATGTATTTTTTTGAATTCTATTTTATTTTTAATTAAATGTAAATATAATTAAATTTATATTTAGTTATTATAATAAGCACGATATCTTGCCTGAGAACCTAACTAATTTAATCCCTATAAATGAAAAACTAAGTAAAGATATGAGTAGATGTGCATGTAGTATAAATAAAACTTCATTTAATTAGCATTTTTTTCAGTATAGCATACTGCCTCGTTGACATTAAAAAACCCTTTTATAATTAAATACTAAAAAAAATAATTAAAGGTAAACATTGATACTTATTTCATTGAGCTGTTGATATATTTTATTCTATATTTACTTATAATGCAACATTTTCGACCTTAATATCTTGAACTGTAGGCCACAACTTAATATTTGAGAGATTTTTTAAAATAATATTTGCATATTTATTCCAGGATTATGACATGTACGGCAAGACAATATTTGCACTCCTTTGAAGCTCCGTTTATACTAATTTTTAGGCAATTAAGCTAAATTAAATTAAATAACAAGTTGTGACGCTAGAGCTCAGTTTATAAAGCATTCAGTGTGGTACACTACAAACCAACACCCCGACTTACTGAGCTTTTAATAGAGCTATCGCTAGCAAATTAGTATATTCGTATTACTAAGTCCACCACCTGGAGCTTGAATAACTAATTTGTTTAGAGAATCGTCTTTTAGATAAGCAATCAAATTGTTCGTTTGTTTTTTTACGATCAGTTATAAATTTAAAATGAAGCCACCACAAGTATAGTCAAACTTAGTCAAAACCACCTAGAAATTTTGTTTTCACAAATCAGATCAAGAGGAGGAAACAATAATAACCCTACAGCAAGACAATTCACAGCTGCATACAAAAGAATAATTACAATGAAACAATTAAATAATCTATCTGTTAAAGAGGAAGGTTATGGCAGCGCTAAGGTTAACATGTCGAACTTAGGTGCTCCGTAAATTTCTTTTTGTTAGTAGCGATGTAGTGTATTTGTGGTTGTGATTTTTGTGCGCCATGGTGGATGAGTGCTCTGTGCGTGCTACGCGACAGTTATTTTCAGTTGCGTAAGTGCCACTTTCCTAAATCTTCGTTAAACATCGCATGTAGCCGTGTCCTGGGGTCCGGCAGTCCGTTTTGTGACTGTTCAGTTATGAAACGGTCTGTCTGGGCAGATCTCAGGGATACTAGTTGCATACGTTGTCATCCCATGACGTCACACCAGGAAGAATTTCGGACTTTCTTCCTGTTGTGCGCGCTTACGCACTGTTGCACCTCAGGCTCTTCTACCGGCGTTCATAATCTCACGCTCGCTCGTGCTTGCTTCTGCTAACTATTTGTTCTTACTTGCCAACGTTTTTCTCAATTTAAATTGTTTAATTAATTATCATTTTGAGTCTTTTGGTGTTTAGTGTGATTATTATCAGCAAATCACCTGTCTATCTTTATTATCATACGTAAGTTAAGAACATTACTACATCAGTAGTTCTACATTCTCTGACACTTGATTCCAACTATTTTCTTATACATATATATCTATACAAACTATTTTATTTATTTATCTTATATATTTTCTATCTTTATTGGAATCATGTCAGGAAAATCCCAGTGGCAGCCAGTGAGGCTACGAATAACCTTGCTTTCTGTGAAGGGTAACTGAGTCCGGGGGTATAATCCCCTCAGACAAAGTCCTGAACAGGCCACTGTATCGTCACTCTTGGCAGCCGACAGGGCTCTTTCTAAACCCTGTCTCTGTCTCCGCAATCAAACCAGAGGGTAAAAAAACCCTTAGGTGGTCTGTGGGACAGGCCAGAGATCCAAAGTCTCACTTTGAGGTCCTAAACCCTCGGTGAAGATGGTCAGGTTAACCTTCAGCATAGCAAAGCTGCCTCGGCAGCCCTATGCAACCTTCTTTCAGGAGGCTCTATAGACATTGCTCTGATACAAGACCCTGGGTTCTGGAGGACGCGTATCAGGCCTTGGAACTTACTAGAGGACAACATTATTTACAACAAAAATAATAAACACTCTAGAACTTGCATTTTTATTAAAAATGGACTAAATGCTCTTACGCTGTCAAATTTCAGTAGCAAGGATCTGACGGCTGTCAGAGTAGTACTACATGAGGGAGATAGTCGATGCAACTCATAGTAGCATCGGCTTACTTCCCTTATGACTCACCTAAACCCACCTCCGTCAAATGAAGTGAGGGAATTATTACTTACTGCAACAGCAATAACATTGAACTATTAATTGGTTGTGATGCTAATGCTCATCATGCAGCTGCTTGGGGGAGTACTGACACCAACTCACGTGATGAAGAACTCCTCTCCTTTATTATTTCTGACAACTTGGTTATCTTCAACCAAGGTAATACCCCCACTTTGACATCCGCCACTTGGTAAGCCAGTTACCATACTTCCAGATTAGTTCTTAATATTAAAATAATAAATAATAATAAATATGAATAATAGATAATAAATTATATATGTCAATCAATATGATATTAATTATAAATGATAATTAATTAATTTGTGATTAATAGTTTCTAAGACGAGTTGAATATTTTTTATTGAATTTTATTTAATGTAATTTGTTGCCAGTATTGGCAGTCTGTAATGGCCGTGTGTATAGAAAGACACTGAGATGAGGAAGTAGTGGGGGCTGGTGGGGATGCCAGAAAAGTATAAAAGGCAGTGTCGCAATAGCCTCCACAGTCAGTCGTGGGAACTGACTCCTTGGGGTTAGGAACTCTTCCTTTATAGCTGACGGGGCCTCCTCCATACTCTGGGTTTTTCTATAAACTGGCAGGTATGGCACATTGCAATACAGTGTTAGTTAAACTGATGGAGTAGTCATTATTTATTGGCCTCCTTTCCCTGCCTCCTGCTTAGTTAGCGTAGGGTAGTATGGGGTACAGAGAGATCCGTGTGGGACTCCCTTTTCGACCACACCCGGCTTCCAAGATATCATTGAGCCTTGTCTTCTCTTCTCGCCGTGGAAGGCATCATTCCGGCTTGATCTTTTAGACCGCCCGCCGAGTAGTCATCATGCTCGGCCCCTTTGGGACCTGGGTTCTCTTTTTTACTCCGCTAGCGCTAATATCAACGCTAGCCTTCTTGATCGCCCGCTGGTAAGAGACCATTGCCAGCCCCGCGTTTGAGCCCGCCGTCCTAGTCATCATAGGCGGCCCTCTTGAACCAGTAGCTGTGCAAGTCTTCATTGCCAGTGCGATTCAGTTTACTCAGGCCTTTTGCCGTGTCCGCTAGCAAGTCATCATTGCTAGCCATTTTAATCTGTCGGTAGAGAATTCATCTACCGATACCTTTTCGGTAACTGGTCGAGACTCCATCGCCAGTGCCCGGGCTCCCTAGCAAGGGTTTCATGCGTCTCAGCTGGAGGTTATCACTCCAGCCCTTTAATAAGCTGGTAGAGAGTTCATCTACCAGCGTTTCGGCTTTATTGGCGAGGTATCATCGCCAGCCTTTAGGCTCTTGTCTACACCGCTGTCCAAGTTATCATTGGCAGCCAGGGAAGGTTAGCGCCTCGTTAGGAAGTTACCATTCCTAGCGCTATAGGTTCCTTCCGTTTGACAAGTTACTGGCAAGGTATCATTGCCAGCCTTCCGCTTTTGCCCGCTGTCTATTGTCATAGACAGCCCCTTCTCCCTACAGCTGTAAGCTACATTACCAGTGAGGCCAAGTCTTCTTGCCGTATCCACTAGCAGAGATGATTGCTATCCTTTCAAGTCGTCAGTAGAGAGACCATCTACTGACACTTCGGGCAAGCTACTGGTCGAGGTTTCATTGCCAGTAGAGAGGGGTCATAGCAAGGGTTTTTCCGTCTCTGTTGGAAGGAATGACTTCCAGCCCTTTTTTCATTGATCGGTAAGGACGCCACTTTCCGATCCTTTCGTGTGGGACTGGTAGACATCACTGCCAGAAGGGGTATCCTTTACTTAGCGTTGACCAAGCTATCATTGGCGACGTATACTCTAGGTGACACTCTGTGTCTGAGTCAGTCCACTTTCAGTCCAAAATAGCAGCGGTGAAGTGATCATTTGCCGCCCTACCACACTGCTATCACATTAATCCATCCGCTGTGCAAGTTATCATTGCCAGCGCCCGTACTTTATCAGCCGCCAGTACGATATCATTACTGGTCGTTAGGTTAGAGCTATTAGTTCAGGTTAGGCTTAGTTAGCTTCGTTGTTGCAGCGATTTGTCTCTTTATCGCTTAGTATTTCTAAAGAGACTGGCGACCGTGTATTCTTTTTCTTTGTCCCCGAGCTGGACCAGGGTCAAGTGACTGAGGTCCCCCTCGGTGGTACGTGGTGCTGAGTAGCGCCCGTACGCCGGTGTCGATGTGACGCCGGTCGTCCCGGTCAGTGTCTCCGTGAGAGTAAGGGGCACAGGACCGGTTGGCAACTTTTGTAAACAAAAGAAGGCAAGAAGTTCTTGATATCACAATGGGTACCCCTGTGATAGACAGAATCCTAACAAAATGGTATGTATCTGAAGAACCTTCTTCTTCTGACCATAGATATATTCTTTTTGAATTAACATGTGATCAAAAGCATGGAACTACCTATTACAATCCTAGGAAGACTGACTGGGATGCCTTCCGGCAGGATCTAGCATCCTATCTGTCTTCCTTTAATGTTGAAATAGGTAACCATCTTGATCTAGACTCAATGGCCTCACTATAACTGAGGCTATGGATCTCTCCTTCAAGAAAAATTGTCCTCTGAGTGTGCAAAAGCTCCAGGAAAATTCCATGTGAGCCACTCTCTCGACAATCAGAGAAAAAAGTACGAAAATTATTCAATCGTTCCAAAAAGACTGGAGAGGGAAACTTATTCTTCAGCACTTACTAACTACAGTAAGCCCTTAGGATGCCAAGCGGATTCTTGGAGACGTTTCTTTCTGAGATAGACAGTATCTCCGAAGCAGCTAGACTGAACAGAAATACTGTCTAAAACTCCAATTACCCGGTTGGCACTTTAAAAACTCCTCTTGGAGCCTATACTCACAATGACCGAGAACTGTGGAGTTCTTCTTAAGACACACTTCCCAGACTCTGTAATTGTAGATCAAAACAATGATCAAACAGAGACCAATCAGGGTTTCTCTTTTATAGATAAAGCTCCCTGACTGGGCTGTTGCCAATTCAATTATAACACTTGACAAGGTCAAATGGGCAGTAAAACTCATTTAAACCTTACAAGTCTCCTGGACCGACATTTTACCCAGCCCTGTTACAGCAGGGCTTGACACTCTGCTCCCTTACTTTGTAGCATTTTCAGAGCAAGTATAGCTCTAAATCATATTCCTGAACTCTGGAAATCTGCCAAGGTTACTTTTATACCAAACCTGACGTGTTTCATACACGGAGGGTAAGGCTTATAGACCAATATGTCTGTCATCTTTTCTTCTCAAAACAATGGAGAAGATTATTGACAGACACATTCATAAATACAGCCCTAGAGGTAATTCAAACACCGATAAGGCTGATTGAGAACTGGTGCAAACAGGTAAAACTTTCAATCAATCCTGCCAAAACTGCACTAGTAATTTTCACCAAAACAAACAAAACCTCACTCTGTGAGGACTCCTATACTGTTTGGTGAACAACTACAGCTATCTGACCAGGTCAAATATCTCGGAGTAATCCTTGACAAGGCTAAGTTGGAATCAACAGCTGGATAAAATAATTAATAAAGCCAAACTGACTTTAATGACAGTCCGTAGAGCTGAGGTAAAATCTGGGGACTTAAACCTCAAGTATTGCGATGGCTTACTTAATGGTGGTCAGACCTATTATACCTATTGTGCCCTTGTGTGTGCCTAAAGTCAATCAAACCACCGCAATTATCAAACTGAACTCAGTTCACGCTTAGCCTGTCTATCCATTACAGGGTCCATGAACTCAGCACCAACTACTGCTCTAGAAGTCATGCTGAGCCTTCCGCCCCTTGATCTTATTATAAAGAGTGAGGCTAGGTTGGCGGCTTACAGACTGCAGAACAGTGGGAACTGGAAGATCCCTACACAATTTAAAGGAAAATGTCAATTTTTTTTCGTAAACAAATTGTTTATTTGAGTATAACCTTTAGGTTGAAAAAAATATATTCATGATTTTTTAAAATAAAAATACCGTTTTCGTCACTTAGGATTGTCCGATTGAGCTGAAACCGGTCGCAATCGTTTTAGAATGACTTCGACCATATAAAGACTACTTTGAGGTTCTTCCTCTTTACAGGCCTGCTTAGCTCAGCGTGGATTAGTGGAAGCCATTTCTGTCCTGTCTCTCTGGGACAGTAGGCTTACCAGGATGGAGCAAGAGGTAGAGGCTCCTCTAATATACTACATCCCCACCCTCTAACACTACTGAACCCAACAGATATCATACGAGTCTTTGACCTAGACGTATACATATATACAAGATTATATATATATGTATACCGTTTGCGCAATTTGTGATGGTTCGATTGAGCTGAAATCGGTCTTAATCGATTCAGCTAGCCGTCTACCTAAATAATAATTATAAACCACTATAAAAGCATTTAGAGAAAATAATATTTTAACGTTTCCCTCTATTATTATTTTAGAATCATGCAAGCTGGTTAAAAAGTATCCTGAAAAGTTCTGTACACACCCAAATGTACATAATGTCAATACTAGAAATAAGACGAACCTTTACCCTGCTAAATGTAGAACTTCAATGTTTCAACCATATGACTCTCTTCGTCACTAAAAAGTATAGAAAAGATGAGCTCGTTCATAAAAAATGCAAAAAAGTTTTTGGTTGATCAAGCTTTTTATTCCATTAAGGACTTCGTGTGATTTTATGTGTTATATGTTTTACTTTTAAGTTTTCGTTGGTTTTTATACTCTGTAATTGTT
>JACMZG010000027.1:24062-43821 GCA_018340805.1 Microvelia longipes
GGGTCCAAGTTCCGCTCTCACCCAGCACTGCGTCCATGAATATTGGGGTTGAGTTGGCATGGGGTTCAGCATGTAGCTTAAATAAATGCAAAGTAGAAAATATCCCAAAGGCTGTCATTAAAACCATACTGAAAAAAACCTAAAGATTTTCGAGTGAAAAATTATTCGAAATATTTAAGGTTTTTACAATAGACAAATTACCACAAAAAAGTTACCCTACTCAAATTTTTCTACGAGGCAAAACTATACGTAACCCACTCACACCTCACCAGAAACATAACACAGAAAAAACTAAGTATACCGGCTTACAGTACTAATCTCTTATCTAAGCAGTTCATTGTCGTCGCCCCTACGCTCTATAATACGCTACAATTAACAGACATATCTATATTTAAAAATTATAAAAAAAATATCATTAATGGCTAAATAAGTGATACTTTTTTATTTATGTTTAATCTCACTAATTTAATTATTTATGTTATTTTGTTATTTTATTCTCAGCCTTTAGCACTATTTCCTGTCCTTTTCCTTTTCCTATCTTCTTCCTCTCTTACAAACACTCTTTCTTATACCTGCTCTTCATTTTTCTTTTTTTTTTTAGTTATTTTGTTTATGTTTTTTGCATGTATTTTTATTTTAATTCTAGTATTTAATATATTTATATTCTAATAAAACTAATGTATGTATATTAGCTTTAAGCTTTTTTAGCTTAAGCACAAATATTGTTACCTCATTATATAGTTTTATTATTATTGTTATTTATTAAAGTTAAGCTTATATTTATTTTTAATTGTATAGATAAATTATAAATTACTTTAGTCCCGCTCAAGGCTTTGCCTTTTTTGGGATCTCCAAAATAGGGAAACAACTTATAATTAAATTATAACAATACCATGATTTGTACTTGTTTTTATTTTGGAGAAATAAAATATTTATTTATTTATTTATTATTTATATGGTATTAGAATTCATTGAGTTATGAACTAGCTGTCGTAGCAGTAACCTCGTACTGTAGTTAGTAGAGTAGTTTAGTTTAGTAAACAGTGTAGTGTTAGTGAATTTCGATTTGTGCTGACTTTCAGTTTTGTAAATTTTATAAAATGACAAAGACCGGTAAAGACCTTGACATATTAAACTGTGTGAAATGTGAGAAAGGCCTCTTAGGCCAAAATAAAGACATTCTGTGTAAACGATGTGGCCGCGGTTTTCATTCCACCTGTACTGGCTTAAGCAGAGCAGTTTCACTCGCTCTTTTAGAGAAAACGCCCTCTTTAACGTGGACTTGCGAGGACTGCCAGGCTGGACTAGACCTCTCAGTTATAGATAACTACGAACACTTATTAACTTCTGTATTGGATAGAATGCTCAGCTTAGAAAACGAACTAAAAAGTCTTAAAAAACTAGTTAGAGCTGTACCTTTAAATAATAATTCTAAGCAGGTTACAAAACAGAATCAAGCTTTAGAGGTAGCTTCATCATCGAAACAAGTAGCCGAAAACAACACACCTACTGTTGAAACTACCAACAGGAGTGAACAAGAGCCACTGGCACCCGTTTCTCCTAATACAGATGTGAATAAAGTCGATAACGCTGGTGTACAGCCAGAAGATAAAGTAGACGTGCAACAAAACGATGTTGCAGAAATTATTAGTTATTCCGGTGCTGTAAAGGCAAATAATGACAGTAAAAAAACTGATGACAATGATAAAATGAGTCCACAAAGGAAAGTTGAAAGAAGAGTGACAAATAGGATTTATGGAACGGGAGAGTCAACATCAAATCGCTATCGGGTGCTCCCAGAACTTGTTGGCTCTATGTTGGCAGGACAAATAGAAACACTACTAAGGATATGGTTCTAACCTATTTGGAAAATAAATTACCAGGAAAAGTACTCACTTGTGAACAACTAGAGAGCAAAAGCGTGCTACCGAGTTTTAAAATTGAAGTACCCAATGATCTCAGAAGCAGTCTACTTGAACCCGCCTTTTGGCCTAAAAATATTCTTGTGCGGCCTTTTTTACAAAGTGTGTGTGTGCTTGTGTAAGTATAATAGTTAATTAAAATATTGTAATTTCTATGCTTAAACTTGTACATACTATTTTATTTTATTTTAAATATAGTTCTAAAATTCTATTATTATTAATTTTTGTATTTTATTGGAAAAAAAGTTTTGTATTTTTTGGCGAATAAAGTTCTTGAAAAGCCTTAAGTATAACTTGCACTGCTTCACAAAACTGAAAGCAGGTGAATTCATAAGCATCTAAAATCTGATATTTTAAAGGAAACTTGGAACTCATTAAAACCAATCCAAGAGGTATGTAAAATCAATAAAAACAAATCGTCGCTGAAGTTCCCACGGACTCCATGCCGGTTTTATAAGATACTAGTTCAAGACGCGGCAACCAGGTAGCACCACCATCTAGGCGCATCAAACATTTTTAGTTGCATCGCTCACTACTAGATTGTGATATAATCGTTTTGGGATCTACAATGAACAATAATGTACTTAATTTTTTGATCAGGTGAAATAAAATTGTTCTTTTTAAACTAAATATACTCCTTATCATAGATTATTTTTAATAATTGCATAGTTTTTTATTTAATAGTAAAAAAATCACAAATATCGTTAAAGTAATAACATAAAATTAAATATAAAAAAATAGATTAACTCATTTGTAATTGATAGACACTGGATGGGACGAAATAATTAAACTACCACTTCTCTAAATGACTATATTTCGCCTGCTCCCAGGCATATTCATGTCTCAAACCTAAAATTGATGTTCCAATCCTATTGGAACATCAATAAATTAAATAAATGCATATCCAATGAATTTGCCCTAATAAGGAATGAATCTAAAGAGGAATTATTAAACATTCTAAACAATTTTAAAACCAAACTTTTAGAATTACTTATTTCCAAACAACGTCGAAAAATAGAATTTAGGAAAAAGAAACACCAGAATACCAAACTGGAACAGCCTAGTTCCAATAATAGTTATCTCCGGTTATATAATGATATCCACAAGAACCAGTGGGTCAAAAATCTATCAACTAAAGATATACCTATACCAGTTACAAAATTTTTATCGCTTGGTCACAATTTCAATCTTATTCCTACTAAACTTAAAAATGAGCTTACCAGAGTTATAGTAGACGTTGAACATACCCTGAGCTTTCTAAACACCTCTAGCAATCACATACAAGCACTTAGAAGTCAGCTTATCAATAAAATTACAAATTATCAACATAAGCATAATCAGCATTCCAACTTCCCAATAGGGTCATTAGAACAGCAAATAAATGCAGATTCTAAAGTAACCCACAAATTTTTAAAGGATAATAAAGATTTAATTGTATGCAGGGCCGATAAGGCTAAAATAACAGTCATTATGGAACGAAAGCAATATAGTCAATCCATATCAAGTGGTCCAAAATTGTTGCTCGAAAAATATAAAAATCGATATTTTTTTTCTGTTGTTACCCCTACCTGTGGGTAGGTTAAAACCACTAATATTTTTTTTTTCTTGATGACTCATAATTTTTTAATGAACTCTTTTTAGTTCCAGAAACACTCATTTTGGGCAATTATTGAGTACTTTTTGAGGATGAATATCTCGTTACTGGATCAACATAGAGTAATAAAACGGGTCGCGTTGTTTAGAACACACTCTTGACTACATTTTACACTATTTGCACTTTTGTCATATTCTTAGTATTAATAGGCTAATTTTTGGTTCAAAAATGTTCTTTATTTTGCCCAAATTTTGAAATTTCAAAAAAAATAAAAAAATAAGAAGGCCTTTTGATTAAAAGCTGAAACTTTGACCATTTGTTAGGGTACACTAGATGATCATGCAAGAAAAAAATCAACTTTATATCTATATTGGTTCTCGAGATATTCTTGCTCAAAGTTACTCATTTTCACAAAATGGCCAATTTTGACCCTAAATATCTCAAAAGGGTCAAAACTTTTTTTGATTAAATTTTTACACCAGAAGGGCCATATTAATAGCAACTCACCATATAAAGCTCGTTTTGTATTTTTGAGTATTAAGGGATGATACATCATTTTTACAGTTTTTATCATAAACAAATTGTATTATTTAGAATATTGTCTACACTTACTTTTCATATTTAATAAGGATATTGCCCAAAATCAATTAAAACCTGTATCAAATAGTGTCCAGTTGTCCAGTGTTGTCCCAACATGGAATATAATTAATTTATTGTACTTTTATACGAAGATAAAAAATAATAAAATAGTTTTTAATAGTTTTATGTAGAATAAAAAACACAACTCGAATATTAATATATAACATTTTTATTTATAATTTTTAAATTGATATTATAATATTACTTTAAATTTTACATACACCTATTCCGATATTATTTGAAATTCCTGACAATCATTGCCTATTAGACATAGTAGCATAATTTTTGTCACTTGTTGGTACAAATCGATGAAACCCTCTTGTTCCAACAATAAGTTTAGATAGCGCAAAACGGGATTTCAATTTTGATTCATAAGTTTTAATGTCTTCTTCACTTGATACTAATATATAATTAATGCCTTGTATTTTTTCTGTACAAAAATTAAACATTTCTTCGACAGTTGTGATTTGACGGTTGATAGTTCTTTGTAGACTATTTTTAGATTATTATTTTAGATACTTATTTTAAGATTATTTAAATTATATAATTAATAAATAATATAGATAAATTATTAAACAGCGGTTAATTTTGTATAAGCACAGTTTAAAGGTGTCGCTAGAGAGGATGCCAGACGACTAAATTTCTTTTTAAATTTGTAATGTAATTTTGGTAACCTTTATAAAACATAATTATGATCTAACTTATGATTAGTAGCCATTTTCAATTTCAATAAAAACCTTTTTCAGAAAAGGATCCAAATAAAAGTTTAAACCATTAAATTTTTATTACAGGCAGGATTAAGGAAAGGAACGACGGGTAAATACAATAATTGCACTATACAATATAAATAAAAACCCTATTTCAACAAGATCTTATTTAAATAACTTGAAAAAGGTATCAGTATAGTACATTATAGCTCTAGCGCTTAATAACACAATAAATTAACTATTTTCCATGTTGGCACAACACTGGACACTATTTGATACAGGTTTTAATTGATTTTGGGCAATATCCTTATTAAATATGAAAAGTAAGTGTAGACAATATTCTAAATAATACAATTTGTTTATGATAAAAACTGTAAAAATTGAAAATGATGTATCATCCCTTAATACTCAAAAATACAAAACGAGCTTTATATGGTGAATTGCTATTAATATGGCCCTTCTGGTGTAAAAATTTAATCAAAAAAAGTTTTGACCCTTTTGAGATATTTAGGGTCAAAATTGGCCATTTCTGTGAAAACGAGTAACTTTGCACCAGCTCTACAAGCAATTAAACGGACTTCCAATGGGAGGAAGTTTATCAGTGAACCTAAGCGGTATATGGGTTAACCATGTGTTTACTAAAGTTCTGTCGAAAACAAGGTATAAGCCAAGATATGTCTTCAAGTACATCGATGACTTGTTCCTGGTAATGAAAGTGTAAAACAGAATTGCACCATTTTTCAGACACAGCTTGTGACGGTTATGGACAAGTGTCTTATCTAAGATTGGTAAATTATAATGGTCTGCTCTTTTGTCTGCTCGGATGAGTAAGTTCTTAGAAACCGAGCTAAAATTTACCAAATTGAAACACTTCTACTGGACAGACAGCAAAGCAGTTCTTGGTTACATTAATAATGAAGCGCGTCGATTCCACATGTTTGTAGCTAACAGGGTTCAAGAGATTAGGAAACTCACAAACCCGGAAGATTGGCATTATGTTCCGTCAAAACTACATCCAGCACACATTGCCTCAAGGTGTAGCAATGCATTTGAACTAGTGAATAGCATGTGGATTTCTGGTCCAGAGTTTCTGTGGCAAAATGTTGATTCCTGGACTAGTACTGAAGTCCCTGCATTACATCCAAACGATCCTGAAATAAAACAAATTCAGGCTCTGGCCACATCTACAACATTCCCTGATCTTATCAGTCGATTGCAAAGATTAAATTCACGGCATAAGTGTAAAGTATCTGTAGCCATACTTCTGAGATACCAAAGTCAATTAAGGGGACCTAAGAAACCCATACAAGAATTCCCTATAACCTGTGATGAATTACATGACTCTGAGATATTGATTTTAAGGGATTTACAATTAGTTTATTTTTCGGAGGAAATAAGGATATTAAAACAAAATAAGTTATTACCTAAGAGGGGAATTCTAACCAAGCTAAATCCATTCCTTGACGAACAAGGAGTACTAAGAGTAGGAGGTAGACTTAAGTATTCGGGTTTAATAATAGGCATCCTGTGATCATTCCAAAGTTCTCTGATCCGACATTAATAGTTAGTCATTTTCATAATCGAATAAACCATCAAGGTAGAAGTATGACCTTAAATGAAATCCGCTCTGGTGGATACTGGATTATTGGGGCTTCATACCATGTTAGAAAACTGATTTCCCAGTGTATAATTTGTAAACGTGTACGAGGAATTTGAAGCTCCAATGGCAGATCTACCAGAAGTGTCGAGTTATACAGATAATCCGTTTTCATTTAGCGCCGTTGATTGCTTTGGTCCATTTTACGAGAAACACGGGCGTAAACAAGAAAAAAGGTACGGAATCTTGTTCACATGTCTAGCTTCAAGAGCTATAACCTTAGACATTCTCGATTTGCTGAATACAGACTCCCTAATTAATGCTTAATGCTAATTAATGCTTAAGAAGGTTCATGGCGAGAAGAGGAGAGATTAGGGAGTTAAGATCAGATCATGGCACAAACTTCATTGGAGCTAACGAAAAACTGAAGAAGACTCTCAAACAAGTTGGTAGAGAAGCTTGTTTCAAGATACACTCTAACCCAATCCTATAGTTTCCTTTGGACCTTTAACCCACCAAAGGCCAGTCACATGAATGGCGTAGTAGAAAGGCTAATAGGCTCCGTAAGGAAAATCTTAGAAGTAATGCTGGCAGATCATCCAGGTCTGCTAACTGGTGATTGTCTGAGAACCTTTTTTAGTGAAGCGGAAAGTATAGTTAACGGAAGACCTTTAACTGTGAACAACATTCAGGATCCTGATTCGTTAGAACCACTCACTCCAAATCATGCCATTCTGTTTAACGCACGACCGATTCGACCTCCACCTGGAGTTTTTGAAGACTGCAAAGTATATATTAAGAAAAGATGGAGAATAATCCAACATATGGCAGAAGAGTTCTGGGCCAGATGGAGGAAGGAATATCTAAGCAATCTTCAAAGTAGAGAAAAATGGACAAGGAACAGAAGGAATGTCAAAATTGGCGATATCGTTATTGTGGAAGACGATACAATGCCAAGAAATCAATGGCCATTAGCAGTAGTGGTTAAAACATCATCTAGTCCTGATGGAATAGTAAGGAAAGTCGATTTGCGATTTGGCAATAACAAAGTCATAGAAAGACCAGTTGCTAAAATAGTCGTTGTAATACCTTGTGAAGACAGGACACGTTAAGGTTCGATCCCCGACGAGAAGCCATGAAGTTTTGTTTCGAACTTGGGGAGCCATGTCACTGTCGTGATGTATTTTGACTTAATTTATTTTTTTTTTTGCATTGTCATTAGTTTTTGTCAAGATCAAATTTTCTTTTACAAGTTTCAATTATATTAGTATACTTCGTAGAAGATTATATTTATTCATAGATTATAGATTCGCGCTAGCTAGCTTAGCCAGGACAATATAATATATATATATATATAATATATATATATATATATATATATATATATATTATATATATTATAATATATATATATATATATATATATATATATATATATATATATATATATAATATATATATATATATATATATATATATAATTATATATATATATAATACTTTTTTTCGGACACATTTTGTTTCTTATCAGGAAGCCAATAGAAACAAAAGAAACCGATCCCCCTCACTTCCACCCTCAATTTCCGTCATTCGAACAACCTCATAAGCGTCATTTTCGGCTAAAACCAGTTGACAGCGTGGGAGCCTAATAATGCACTAATAATGCAAGTGAGCCTAATTTTGAGGTTATTCCTGGATGTTAAAACTCGCCGTCAATTTCAAATCAGGCCAACCTTATTGGTTTCTGAACATTATTTTCCTACGCAGTCAACTGATTTTAGCCGTGTGTCGCACTATAATAGATTAAAGACATACAACGTGTTAAATCCTCTCAGGATATCTTAGGACATCTCAACACTTAAACGAATAACTTGGATAAAAATCTTGTTTGACTTTTAGTGCCAACACATATCTTGTCTGATATACCAACAGTAAAAGTCAAAATGAGACAGAAATAGTGGCACACACACACAATTGATTAATTTAATTAACGTAATTTTGTATTATTAATAAGTATTTGCTAACACTAATGTCATTATTTTTAATTAGTTAAAATGGTTAACGCTTAATAATAAGCTCATTATCTGAGTCCCTAGCTCGTTTAATTTCTTTTTAGGATTAAAGGTCTTGATATGACTAGATCTGCATTTAGTATAAATAAAACTACGTTTAATTAGATTTTGTTCAGTTAAGCACTGCGGATTGTTTAGGCGTAAAAATAATATTAGTGTAATAAAGTAATAATCCTATACTTATAAGGGTAAACATTATTTATGCTTGTATTCAACAATATTTCTGTTAGCAGATGACAGTTTTACATCAGAGACAGTTTAAAACAAAAAAAAGAAGTAACTCTGCCGGTTTTATATTTTTTCAAACTTTTTCATTATAAGTTCTCACATAACCCACTATACTCCACATTGCTTTGAAGACCTTTCATTCGTATATCCCATCAATGGGCTGATCTTTCTCTTTCTAGGATGTCAGTCTATCATCTCTTTGGTTTTTCATCATATTAAATTAACTTTTTTAACAAATCCATATGCTTGACTTCATTTGAACGTTTAGAACTTGGATTTGAAGGGTTCTCGATACCAAAGCCACTGTTATCAGTAATTTTTATTGTTGCAGCGTTATTCTCTACTCGTGTACTTATGTAAAGGTTTAGACCAAAAAGCTTTCTCAATAGCTTAAACATTGTATATTATTTACTGAGTATTTTCACTTTCAGAAAAGCAGTATGAAGTCCATGTTATCAGTTATTCTCATCGCAATCATGCTGGCATGCCGCACTAACTCGTGCCGAGATCGGGCTCCTATGCCTAATTTCCAGAACTCTATGGTAAGTACCTTTTTATGGTGATTTATCACGTTTTTTGGCAGTAATATTATATAAATATTATATAAGCGTTGCAGATATTAATCAAAATTAATCGTAAAAGGGTAATTTTGAGACTGGCTGCACGTACCTTCTAAATGAGGGGGTGCATAGAATTTTATCGCTCTAAATTCTAGAGACCCCTGCAGAGACTAAACCCCTGTATATCTCTTGAAACTTAATAATACATGTGTACAGCAATTACAACACGGGTGACCCAGAGCAAAGAGAAGTAGCATTAGAATATATTTATTTTTTTTGCTGGAAATAATTTCTGTTGCAGACATTCAACGTGCCTTGGTACGCATACTACATGGAAATAGGATATCCTTGGCAGCAAGTTGGAGACCGATGCACATTCTTAGAACTCGTCCCATCACCAAACGACCCTTTAAAACAAAATTTGATTTTTAAATTTATTACTAAAAGGTTTGCATTAATGTCTACTTTCTTACAATAAGACTTTGAAATCACTTACTTTAAGATAATTATTATTTATCCCAAACACTATAAGTACTCGTTATTAGTAAATTTTCCTTCGTAACAATAAGATAGGCTAATGAGATAGGCGTCATAGTAGGAGCCACACCTCGGAACACAGCCAAAATCCGTTACAATGGTTCCTGACGTTTTTCAAAATTTTATACACACACACGTGTGTGAGTGTCGGTGTATTTCTAACCAATTTCTTGTAAACTCGCCAATTTAGAACGGATAAATATTTTAAATCAAACAGTACAAAAATCAACCTTAGAGAGGACACGAACCCTATCGCAGGTTGTTGAGACGTCATTAACCCAGTTTGCTAACTCAAGTTACTTTATATGCTTTATAACTTTAGCAGTTACTCAATTATAGAGCCCAACTTGTTACTATTTTTTTCAATGGGAATGGGCATACTTATCCAAATCTATGCCTCAAAATTAATTTCACTGGTTTAAAGCTCTCTTTAGTTTATTTTTAAAGGATTTAGAGCTTCCTTTGAAAAATACAGATAAAAATAGTTATGATTAGTGCTTGATAATTGAGTTACTGCTTAGTTATATAGAATACACCGGAATCTTAAGCAAGAAATAATTTGTTAAGCACAGAAACACGCATTCAAATGAAAATTCACCAGACATTCGGACCACCGCGCAAAAATCTTTTAATTTACTTACTTAAGACCGAAATCAATTTTATCTAGGAGATATCAGCAAATGCTGTCATGTCAAAGGAAGGGTTAAAATTTAAGAATAAAGTTAAATACTCACATTTGTGAGCATGTTTTGATAAACATGCTACATGGCGTATAAAAACGCTAAAAGCAAGATAATGGAATTTTATTTACCGGTTTAAAATTAACCCAGGGTTAAATTAGGTAAGTTATTACAAATGGTAAATACAGAAGCGCTTCCATTGAGATAAATATCTTACGTCTCAGCAAATGTTCTTTTATGTACATAATTATTTATATAAAACACAAATATTATATTGGAAGAAACGACAATGCTTTGAACAGCTTCAGTTTTGAAGAGCATTGTGTTTTCATCCACATTTTCCAAAGCCCCAGAAAAATGCTCAGGTTCATAAACATAACACGATCAGCTCCGGAAGACCTATACACTTATGCACTTTAACCGATTAAAGTAACTGTTTTCTGTATATGAACTGCAATGAAAATTTTGACTCAGAAAATTAACAAAATTCCCTGAGGTAATCCCAGTTTATCCCCCAGGAGCCTAAGTATTATCATTATAAAGAATTCTGTTTTTACTGGACTTACAGCGGCCAAAGAGTTGATGCAAATGTTTACGCGAACGAGAGCTCTTCGGATATGGGCGAGTTCTCAGGATACGGTTCTTTAGGTAAGTTTTAAAAATACAAGTTATCCCAGGTGTATAACATAGTTCTCCATAGTTCCATATGGGTAAAATTAGCCAAGAAGTTATTTTCCGGAAAAAACATTAACTTCAAAATAAAACTTGCTTCAAAATAAACAACTACTGTAAAACACATGTGTAAGATATAATATTTAACTTATACGACTTCAGGATCTGACACACACTCCTCCTAATACTCTGATTTAGCCTAAACAAGAAAACGTGTTCATTAAGTCTAGAATAAAAATTAAGACTACTTAAAAACTAAAAACTGTATAATCTGAAGAAAATAAATAGCTTGCAATTGGAAATCTGCAGAGACGCAGCCCATCATGGATGACACATATCTCTAATATTTAGTTCTTGTTGACCATTATTCTTTCATCTATGATATCTTGCATTCGTAAAAGGGAATATCGGATTCATGAATTACCTTGACACAGTCACTTCTGGGTAACATCCATTTCCTCCTGTTAGGCTCTCCATTCTGAAAATTCTCATCTTTTTGAGACACTTGAAAAAATGCATTTTGTTTTCAGATGGAATCAATATAAAATACAGTGGAGCATATTTGTGTGGTGAGTTAGGTATGGTTAAGGGCAAGATGGTGGCTTATGAGAGCTGCAATCATGCAAGTAAGTACTGTATTATACAATTCCTTCAATAAAGAACACTTTAGAATATTTCAAATTTAACTACAATTCATAAATATATGAATTAGGAATATATTCAATACATATATGAACCGGGTACGGGGTGCCACGGAATGTTTCTTGGCAAGTTCAGATTCTCTGCAATAACTTGCAACTTTACTCCTCAAATATTCTGTGAGGTCCAGATAAATGGCTGATTGCTAAGTTTCCTTCTTTAGATAACTCGCCACAACCGTGGCAAGTCAAGTTGTATCTCACAAACGGACGTTTGCGAGGTACTGTTAGATTTTACCTTTTCTAGTAGTTTTGCCTGAGCGGACACTATGAATATAACGCATGTGTCAAAATTTTCAGCTGGTGAAAACGCACTGTGGATAGGATTCGATCACAGGAGAACACCGAGTACTATAACAGAAGCTGAGAAGTCGACACTAGCTGCTTGTCTTAAAAAGATAAACGTCTCTGAGAGCAGCCTCACCCTGGTCGACAATACCAACTGTCCGCCCGACTTTTAGACATTCCAGCCTCAGAATATGAAAACGAGTCAATTTAAAGAAAAAAAAGAATTTACAATAATTTTATTATTCCAGCAATTATCTAACTCAGTATTGGAGATAAAATAAACATTTTTTAACCGAAAAAGCTTGAGCTTGTGCGCAGCTTAAGTCTTCTTTTTTATGTTTTTATTTTATTTAAATAGTTTAGTTTTATTTAATAGTTTATTTTGATTAAATTATTATTGTTTTTTTTTTAAATTTCTTTATTGTATTATGGTTTATTAAATTAATTGATACAAAAATACATATAGAAGTAGAAAATAAAATAATGTATATTTACACTAAAGGTTAGTTATACTTTCCTAATAAAAGGAAATACAATAAATAAGAATAAAGATGTAGAATAAAAATAAAAATAAGAAAAGATAAATATATAAACTTTTTTTTAATAAACAAGAGAGGTTAAAACGGAGGTGGTTTACAACCTCTTACACCTGCTCATTTTTCATTGGCCAATCAATTAAGATGGCACCTGATAATGATGATCAAAACACAAACATGAGTGCATTATCTTGTTGGAGGCGAATCCATACAATTAAATATGGTATCGGTGGCATGCTGAGTTTCTCAACACTTTGCAGCATCGTGTTTTTTTGCCCGGATCAACCGCTTCGACAACTTGGCCCTTAGCGGTAATCACTCCATCCACCCGCAGTCTTTAATTCGGGTGTGCCTAGCAACTAAACCTGTTGGAGGCACTTCCTCCTTAAGTGAAACAATTATAGTTATAATTATTTAAAGTAGAATTAGCTTTATTTATTACTAATTACTGAATTTCATTCGGATTACTCCCATTTTAAAGCTAGACTTTACACGTTGTGTTTCCTAGTGATAAGACCGCACAGCAATTTTATTTATAATTATAACTATTATTAATGTATTTTTACTTTAATGCCCATGTTAAGCGTTCTTTCCCTGAGCTGTCAGAGAATCTGTACTGTTTTAACGTTACTGTACTGTAACACGTTTTAATATTATAAATTATCTCTAGGACTTGTTTATTGAGTCTCATTGTAAGTGTTATGATAAAGATGATAAAATAAATATTGGGAGCGACCATAAACCTATCCGGGCAATACTTAAGCTAGATGTAAAACGAAAAGAGAAAAGAAACTATGGAAATAAAAATAAAAAATTAAGAAAGTGAAGAAAATAAAGTGAATTAGTTTCAAGAAATTTTAAAATTACATTTAAAAAAGAACAAAAAAGAAAAATTAGACATAGATTCATACGAGAAAGTAATTGTGTCAGCCTTGCATAAAACTTGCGACACTATAATAGAGGATTCTAATAATAGCCAGAAAGATGGATCAAGAAAAACAAGACTACCAAAAAAGATTAAAACTTTATTTAATAGAAGGAGAAAAGCTAAAAAGAGAGGAGAGGTAGATGAGATTAGGTGTGTGTCAAAGGAATTAAGAAACGAATTGAAGGAATGGACAAAAGAAAAAAAGATAAATGAACTTAGAGATACTATAGAGAAAGGTGGAAATATGAAAGAGTATTGGAGATCTCAGTCAACAGGAAAATCACAAATAATAGCGATTAAAGATGAGAAAAATGAAATTAAGCATGGCCAAGAAGAAATATTGAATGTAATATGTTCCTTTTATAGAAAGTTGTACAGCGACGAATCAAATAAAAAGATCTTAAATAATATTAGTTCAGAACACGATAACATGATGGAAAATGAAGTACTGCCAATTTTAAAACAAGAAATAGAGAGCGTCATTAAAAATCTAAAGAAAGGAAAAGCCACTGGCATTGATAACATTTCTAATGAATTGGTTAAATTTGGAGGTGACTTTTTAGTAGCATACTTACAAGAACTGTTTAACTTGTGTTTAGAAGAACGAAGAGTCCCAAAATCGTGGTTACAAGCAGACTTAATCTTACTTTTTAAAAAAGGAGACCATACAAATATTTCTAATTACAGACCAATAAGTTTATTATCAACCATGTATAAAATATTCATGAGCATTATAACGAAAAGAATTAGTCACAGAATAGACCTTACATTATCAACTTGTCAAACTGGGTTTAGGAAGAACTTTTCCACACTCGACAATATCCTTACTCTTAAATTGTTGACAAGAAGTGCTCAAGAATATACATTTCCTCTGGTGATAGTATACATAGATTTCGAAAAAGCCTATGATAGCATTTACCGAAATACGCTCATAGACTCTTTAAAAGATGCCGGTGTAGAAGAAGAGTACCTAAGTATTTTCGAAGAAACTTTAAGTAATAATACTCTGCAAATAAGACTTGGCAAACTAAAAAAGACAATAAGCGTGAACAGAAGGGTTAGACAAGGAGATGTAAGTTCCTGTAAAAGTTTTATAAACGCATTGGAAAATAGAAGCTCCAAATTAGACTGGGAAGGTCTAGGAATTAATATTAACGGCGAATGGCTCAACAGATTAGCATTTGTGGATGATTATATATTAATTTGTAAGAATAAGGAGGAAGCACAGAAAATGCTCAAAGAATTACAAGAGGAAATGAAGAAAATAGGTTTAAAAATAAATATAGCAAAGTCAAAATTTATGAAGTTTAACATTGAAGAAGATTTTAATTTAATGCTGGGAGAGAAAAAGTTAGATAATGTAAAGGAGTATGTATTTTTAGGTCAGTTAATACCAGAAGAAGGAGAGGAGAGGGAAATAAAAAGAAAGATAGGATTAGGATGGGCCAGTTACAATAAGTATAGGCATTTGTTTCGATCACAGGTAGATATGGAGTGGAAGCGTAAGTTATGGAACATTTGCGTGTTACCGGTAATGATTTATGGGGTAGAAACATGGATTGTTAGTAAAGAAATGATTCAGAAGATGAGAGTGACACAAAGAGCTATGGAGAGAAGTATGTTGAGAATTAGTAGGAGAGATAGGAAAAGTAACCAGTGGGTAAGACAACAGACAGGACTACAGGATATAGGCAAGATTATTAGTGAAAGAAAGTGGGGTTGGGCAGGCCATGTGGTAAGGACACAAGATAAGAGGTGGACTAAAAAGTTAATCCAATGGTACCCAAGGGAAAGACAAAGGAAACGAGGAAGACCTAAAATGAGATGGGATGAAGAAATGAGGAGAATTTGTGGTCAAGAAGCATGGCAAAGAGTGGCAAGTGATAGAAAGGAATGGATGAGAATGGGAGAAATATTTAAGAATGTATGGCTGTACAAAGAATAGAATAAATAAATAATTATTAGCAGAAGAAATAGAAAAAATAATAAAACAAAATAAAATTTAAATAAATAAATATTTTTTAAAGAAAACCCGAATTTAAAATATTTTAAAAATAATTATATTATATAATAAAATATGTTGTATATGTATGAATATATATAATTTTCTTAATTTTTAAGTTACCAATGTAAATATTAAAAGTAGCATGATAAACTATTTATAAGTATGAATGTATGTGTCAGTATAGATGTAAATGTATGTATAACTTGTCTATGCAAGTATGCCTTAATTTATGTATAATAGTTATATACTCAGGTTATATTATTTTAAATGTATTGTAAATATAATATTATTATTTATAAAAATATAGAAAATTAAAATAATGTATTTACTAGTAGAATAAATTATATATAATTAAGAACTAACTAAATAAGTTAAAGAATAAATAAATGTAATAGGAAATTAAATAGAAATTATGAAATTGTAATAAATGTTTTATAAATACTATGGATAAAAAATATATTATTAGTAGGGATATTGTTGATGATGGAAATTAATGGTTATATAAAATGCTAATATATATAAATAAATAATTTAAAAAAAAAATAAATAAATAAATAATATCAATAGTCAGTAATATATGATTTTCTAGATGTATAAATTAGTATAGTGTTTGTTACTAATTTTAAATAGCATGTTACCAACCTACTCAGTAGAGGTGCCACGGCTTATGGCCGAACTGCATGTTAGAAGAAATATGTTAATCCTAATTTAAGTAAAAAAAATGAGATGTAAATCTTTTATAAAAATAATGCTTATATAATTATTATTATTATTATTATTATTATTATTATTATTGTTAAGGTGTTTTATGTTTCTGCAGCATGTTTTTGTAAGAATATTTCTCTCTGTATCCTCTCACTTCAAAGCTGAAGGGTGTGTATTTATACACACCCTTCAGCTTTGTGTATAAATATAAAAATACTTATAAAGGTAAGCTGAAACCTTATCAGCTTACTGATAAGGTATCTCCAACCTGATATTTGGAGCTACACTATGTTGTACTGACCAGAGGCGATACAGGGTCCTGGACGTAATCAGAGGCTTGGGCTCTACACACTGATCCATTTGTTTCATCATGAAACCAGGAACAGCGACATGAAAGGCACAATATCAGGTCTGTTTTGAAAAACATCAGGTACTTGGGCTCTGGAATCTGATGTTTCAGGACATGTAGATAAGAATCAACGGAAGGAAATGAATGGTATATATTAAAATAAATAAAGATGAAGTAACTATGACCGGTGGGAAACATGTTGGTTCAGGTGGTAATATCAGAAGTGTTATTCGTTTAGTGTGGAACTAATATTAGATCACAGTATTTGAATAAATAAATTAATAAGACAAAACGGGATCATAAACTTAAGATTAGTATCACATTGTAGAGGGCACCACATAGTGTTTTAACAAGTGGCCGCTGCGTGGGCGAAGCATACTTAACCTATAAAACTAGGACTAAGATAAAACTTACCACCTACATTTACTAACTATAGTCTTAAGAATAATATCACAAAAACTAAAACTAGTATCACAAATGGTCCCTATGTGACGGTGCATACTTAACCTAAGGAAAACTAAAGCTAAGTTAAAACTATAAACAACACTAGGTTAAGATAATACTCTAGGGCTAGAATAGCGCCAGAAGACAAAGTTTAAAAGGTTATTGATTAAAGTTCTTTGAAGAGCTCTTCAAAGAACTAGCTATACGCTCTTCGTGAATGAAATAATCTTTTCGTGGTTGGAACCATCTGAGCTGACGTTCCAACGCGTTCCATTCAAGGAAAATATGAGCAATCATGAGCTGAGAATTTGAAAACTGAGGACAGATGGGTTGCCTCTCACCAAGAAGATGACTGTGAGTCAGGCGAGTGTGGCCTGTGGCAAGTCCGTGATGACTACGTTCTTTCTTGTATCCCAGACATTGTAATGTAATCCAGACATAAAACCTTCCTTTGAATCTAAAATTCTTCTTGATTTCGTGCCACTTGCATCCCATTGATTTATTCTGATTGTTTTGACTTCTTTATTTATCTCATTTATAACATCTTCAAGTCTTACTTGAAGCGAGGGGGGTCCTCTGTTATGGCCAGTCAAGCAGCTTGATCTACAAGCTCATTTCCACTTATTTCTATGTGGGTGGGGATTCACATGATTCTTAGCTCCCTTTCATCTCCTTTCATTTTATTTATCATTTCCAGTACTTTTCGCAAGAGTGGATACTGGTAAACACATCTCTTAGACCTAGGACCATATGAGTCAGTAACTATCAACCACTTCTGAATCATTTCATTCCTCCTACACTTATCCACTGCCTTAGCTATAGCTCAGAGTTCAGCGGTGAATAAGCTGGCGCCTTTAGAGAGCTTCCATTTTTGATTTGTGTTTTATGTTCTGCAGCATGTTTTTGGTATTACCTACTACGGTAGATATAAAAGGAAGGATTTTGTTTTCCCTTAAGAACTGAAACCGTACCGATATCATAATAATTATGTTTCATGCACTTTTATGACGTTTTAAGTGTTTTAATTATTCTGTCAGTGTGGTGTGTGGATCCATCTGTATATACGAACTTAAAATCTGTGTACTTTTTTTTGCATCTAGAAATAGTTTCTTGTAAATATCGGGTGTCGTGTGGTATCTTTTGAAAATCTTGCTAAACGCAGGTCTACTTTCGGTCTTGCTATTCTCCATGGTGGTGCTGGAGATACTGTTATCGCTACTACCTCGAGTCTCGAGCGATTCCATCGTTCTGAAAGCTCAAGACTTCTTATAGATAGAGGTCTGCTCCTTGTATATATCTATCTATAAACTTATTTTTTGGTGAGGATTTAATAACGCTACTACTATTAAAATAACCTCGCAAAAGAAACAACACTGACCTTGGTCGTCACTATTTATTCGGGAACCAAGAAGCATCTCTAGATGGCGCGAATCTATTATTTTTGGAGCGATGAAATTCTTGTCCGGAATAAGTATGAAAAAGTTTAATTGTCCCTATGCACCAGTCAAATCCTGACCATTGGGCTGTTCTTAATGTTGCTTGTAAATCAAAAACTATAATCAATTATAATTCAAGCGGTAACGAAAAAAAAATCGATGCCTCTTAAAATTTTGAATTTGTTATCCAATATATAGAAAATAAACAATTCGCGGACAATATAATTGATATTCCGGGTAAAAGCTCATGATCGATAAGAACAAACCGTCTCAAAATGGTGCTCTGGCTTGAGGGATGTATGTGTATCGTTTTGTGGAAAATTATCTGATACATTTATCGAGAAATACCAATAGCCCTTCGGAAAACTTTCTACATTACAAGAATTCATCGTTTAAGATAAAGGCAGGTCGTTAATTTTAAAAACTTCGGACAACATGACCGACGATTGCCTGATATGTTATCGTACTAATAACATACATGCCAAAAAAAATTGGATTCAGTGTGTCAACTTAGTGCAGAGAAAACCAGATGTATGTAATATTTTTTCGATATTTTTATTTAAAAAAAAACACTAGTAAGAAGAAAATGTACAATTAAGTTTAATATTAAGGTCAATAGTCACCCCTGTTCAACTCAGGCTCCTGGCCATCTCGAGCAGGGTATCTTTATAAATATATTATTTACGTACTAACTTTGTATATTACTAAAATAAAGAAGTTTAAAAATTAAAATTAAAAAAATTAATTATGCACTTCTGGTTTGTGACCCAGAAAGCCCCCCGACGTTCCACAACTATACCTGAATAGCGGAGTAATCTAATATGATGCCCAAGAGAAGTTTCTAGGAGTGATTATTGGATAAACTGTTCTAGGATAAACACATCAGTTATCTAGAAGCTGGCGCCAAGAAAGCACTGGCAAGTGTTCAATGGGGAGAAGATCAAGAAACGCTGTGGCAGATACTTATCTGTCTGGTTAGATCGAGATTTGAGTACAGCTGTCAAGTTTTTGCATGGGCTAGACCTACGAGATTAAAGAAACCAGATGTCATATTTAATAAAAAAGACTCCGCCTGGCTACTGAGGCGTTCCGCCTCAGGACAGGACATGTATAAGCTTGCTGACGTTCCAACACTCGCACTGAGAAGGCAGCAGTTATGCTT
>JACMZG010000027.1:44366-88342 GCA_018340805.1 Microvelia longipes
TTGTTTCCATTCCTTATGTTGCCAATGACTGCGCATACAGCTTTGCTTTTGTCGTTCACTTTTAGAATTGTCGGATCAGGGCTGAGGTAATTAATTTTTCTCTTTTTTGTACTTGTTTCCAGGCCTAATCCACGCCAATTTTCAAAGGACTATTCATTTTCAACAGGTGCAGTTTCATCATTAGAAATAAGAGAAGATTCTATTATTTTAGATCTTATTAAATGCATTTCTCCTAATGGGTTGGTTACATGAAGGTGTATGAAATCATCTACCCTTACTGGAAGTATTTTGTGCTTAAACGCTCTATTTTTGAGGTGATTGAACACTCTCTGAGGAGGCACTCGTCACATTACCATAGCCAAAGAAGGGGACCATAACAGCTGTCCATAAGGGTAATAATTCACAAAAGTCTAACAAACGTTTGGCAATAATCTTTGAAAACTGCATGTTGTCATGATCGCCTTGGTTCGCTGGTAAAGAGGCCTGATCTTCAACTGCACGAAATAAATTTCTAAGGTCTTGACTATACGTCAACTCTTCATCTGTCACGTCTTCCTCTTCCTCGCTAGATTCTTCGTCATGATTGTCAGGATTTTGATCATCAGGATCTTCATTGTTATCTATGATTTGTTCAGTTACCTCATGAGTGGCTATTCTGGATCTGAAATAGTGTTTTGCTTTGTATTATGTCCGTCCTCTTCGTGAAGAGCAGCCGTGAAAATGTATTTTATTATCGTTTTAAAATCTTGATATGACGTTGTAGCAGCTAATCCTATCGAGTACATATAAAATTATTTTCTCTTCTAGTAGCTACCTTCAGCTCTGGCCAGCAACTTATCAACTTCATAACATGATTAAAAACACTTCTGATCATGCAGCTGGGTACCCTTATTTGCTTCTTTAAAATAAGATCAGAGCATACTAGAAGATATTTTGCAAGAGACCCCTCGTTGGTGAAGACTCTGACACATGCCATGATAAGGGCTAGTGATTGGTCTGTAAAAAAAATTTTTGGAGAAGGGACATCACTTCGACTCCACTCTGCCAGCCAATAGCTAATCGCACTGTTATTCTGACGTTCTGATAACATGTGTCCAACACTAAATTGCGTTTTGTGCTTAATATCTCGAACAACAATGTCGTAGAAAAAAATGTCTTTAGTCGTCCTTCCTGATATAAGTAGGAACTTACGTACTACTCCACCAGTAGCATCAACGGAGATAGTAGGGATTTTGACTTCTTGGCAGTAAGCCTGTAATTATTGATTAGAGGAGCTGACAATAATGTACAAAAAATCGATCACTACCCACATCCTTTATTATTTTGTTGTACGGCGATGTCCTTTTCATTAATAACATTGAAGTTAATGGGTCAGGATCTAAGTGCTGTACCTAATTACAAGAATGCTTCATAACTCTTAAAGCGTTCTTAGTAAAAATACTGGCGGTAACAATTTCTCCCTATTTCATTAACTTCTCTGCTAAAGATCTTTGCACAAATGAAGAGGATTGGTTCTGCTCAACCATCTGTCTAACATACAAGTCCCTTGTGGCACCAATAACACGTCTTTTCCTAGTCGTTGTACAATTTTTAAATTGACCCTTGCACGTGCAAGCTATATAGAGACACATTGTAACGGACTTAGTTCCTTATCAAGTACGCAAGTGAGACTGCTGTTACACGAGACACAAGAGCCATAACACATTAGAAAATGTCTTCTAATTTTTACAAGAGTAAACTTTCTCCCTTATTGTAAGGGGGAAAGAGAAAAGTACAAACGAAAAAAATTGTTTTACTCTCGGGTACAAACGAAGTACAAACGATTGCAAAGTTGTTTGGAGTCGAAATTAGAACTTTTAATTTTTACAAGAGTGAACTTCCCCCCTCATTCTAAGGGGGAAAGGGGCAAGTACAAACGAAAAAAATTGTTTTACTCTCGGGTACAAACGATTGCAAGTTGTTTGGAGTCGAAATTAGAACTTTTAATTTTTACAAAAGTAAACTTTCCCCCTCATTCTAAGGGGAAAAGGGGAAAGTACAAACAAAAATAATGGGAGTACAAACGGGTACAAACGAAGTACAACTCGTTTGTATGGACCTAGCAACTCTAGAGTTTGATTGAGTTGTCCTCTTCATCAAATACAGACAACTACAAACAAGAACATCAAGAGTTAAACAATAAAGAAAACAAAACTATCTTTTAAGAATAACTTAAAAGATACTTTGTATAGGTCAATGTCTTAAGAACAAATATAATTTCTTATTATTCTTATCCTTAAGAATAACTTAAACAGCATTTACTTGAACTTTCAAGAAATCAAATACTGAAGAATAAATCCCTACTTTAAATATGTATGTATGATGGTGCAGGAATATGTGTAGGTATGTATAAGTAACTGTGTACGTACATATATTTATGTAAAAGTAGGTTTATTACAGTGTTAATGCGTATGTGTGTATAGTGTGTATTATGGTGTATTATAAAGTTATATATATAATATATATATATATATATAATATATAACATATAATATATATATATAATATATATATATATATTATATGTGTTGTGTGTGTGTGTGTGGGTGTGTGTGGTGTGTGTGTTGTGTGTGTTGTGTGTGGTGGTGGTGTGTGTGTTGTAAATACAGGTAGAAGTCATTGTGGTTATTAGATAATATGTAGTTAGGTAAGTAACTTGTAATAAGGCAAGTGTAGTGACCTAATCAAATTATTGTTTGTTATAGATTAATGATAAGATAATATTTTAATATTAATATTTATGATAAAAATCAAGTTTTGAGACTTAAAATTAACTAGTTAATTTATGAAATGAAAATTGTAAAGACGAAATTGTATGACGAGCTCGTCGAACGGAGGTCTGACTTCAGAAGTTCATCGGGCTCAATTTTATTTGGTTTAATTTTTGAATTTTTCTATGAAATATATGGAAAATGTTTCGGAAAAGTGTTTAATACTAAAATCAGATGTTTGTTATAGATAAATGATGATTGAAACGATTTGAAATGACGATCATTTATGGAAAAATCAAGTGTTGAGACTGATAAATTACTAGTTAATTTATGAATTGAAAATAAAGAAATTGTAATTGACGAGCTCGTGGCGCAACGGTAGCGCGTCTGACTCCAGATCAGAAGGTTGCGTGTTCGAATCACGTCGGGCTCAATTAATTTTATTTGGTTTAATTTTTGAATTTTTCTATGAAATATATGGAAAATGTTTCGGAAAAGTGTTTAATACTAAAATCAGATGATGATGATTGAAACGATTTGAAATGACGATCATTTATGGAAAAATCAAGTGTTGAGACTGATAAATTACTAGTTAATTTATGAATTGAAAATAAAGAAATTGTAATTGACGAGCTCGTGGCGCAACGGTAGCGCGTCTGACTCCAGATCAGAAGGTTGCGTGTTCGAATCACGTCGGGCTCAATTAATTTTATTTGGTTTAATTTTGAATTTTTCTATGAAATATATGGAAAATGTTTCGGAAAAGTGTTTAATACTAAAATCAGATGTTTGTTATAGATAAATGATGATTGAAACGATTTGAAATGACGATCATTTATGGAAAAATCAAGTGTTGAGACTGATAAATTACTAGTTAATTTATGAATTGAAAATAAAGAAATTGTAATTGACGAGCTCGTGGCGCAACGGTAGCGCGTCTGACTCCAGATCAGAAGGTTGCGTGTTCGAATCACGTCGGGCTCAATTAATTTTATTTGGTTTAATTTTTGAATTTTTCTATGAAATATATGGAAAATGTTTCGGAAAAGTGTTTAATACTAAAATCAGATGTTTGTTATAGATAAATGATGATTGAAACGATTTGAAATGACGATCATTTATGGAAAAATCAAGTGTTGAGACTGATAAATTACTAGTTAATTTATGAATTGAAAATAAAGAAATTGTAATTGACGAGCTCGTGGCGCAACGGTAGCGCGTCTGACTCCAGATCAGAAGGTTGCGTGTTCGAATCACGTCGGGCTCAATTAATTTTATTTGGTTTAATTTTTGAATTTTTCTATGAAATATATGGAAAATGTTTCGGAAAAGTGTTTAATACTAAAATCAGATGTTTGTTATAGATAAATGATGATTGAAACGATTTGAAATGACGATCATTTATGGAAAAATCAAGTGTTGAGACTGATAAATTACTAGTTAATTTATGAATTGAAAATAAAGAAATTGTAATTGACGAGCTCGTGGCGCAACGGTAGCGCGTCTGACTCCAGATCAGAAGGTTGCGTGTTCGAATCACGTCGGGCTCAATTAATTTTATTTGGTTTAATTTTTGAATTTTTCTATGAAATATATGGAAAATGTTTCGGAAAAGTGTTTAATACTAAAATCAGATGTTTGTTATAGATAAATGATGATTGAAACGATTTGAAATGACGATCATTTATGGAAAAATCAAGTGTTGAGACTGATAAATTACTAGTTAATTTATGAATTGAAAATAAAGAAATTGTAATTGACGAGCTCGTGGCGCAACGGTAGCGCGTCTGACTCCAGATCAGAAGGTTGCGTGTTCGAATCACGTCGGGCTCAATTAATTTTATTTGGTTTAATTTTTGAATTTTTCTATGAAATATATGGAAAATGTTTCGGAAAAGTGTTTAATACTAAAATCAGATGTTTGTTATAGATAAATGATGATTGAAACGATTTGAAATGACGATCATTTATGGAAAAATCAAGTGTTGAGACTGATAAATTACTAGTTAATTTATGAATTGAAAATAAAGAAATTGTAATTGACGAGCTCGTGCGCAACGGTAGCGCGTCTGACTCCAGATCAGAAGGTTGCGTGTTCGAATCACGTCGGGCTCAATTAATTTTATTTGGTTTAATTTTTGAATTTTTCTATGAAATATATGGAAAATGTTTCGGAAAAGTGTTTAATACTAAAATCAGATGTTTGTTATAGATAAATGATGATTGAAACGATTTGAAATGACGATCATTTATGGAAAAATCAAGTGTTGAGACTGATAAATTACTAGTTAATTTATGAATTGAAAATAAAGAAATTGTAATTGACGAGCTCGTGGCGCAACGGTAGCGCGTCTGACTCCAGATCAGAAGGTTGCGTGTTCGAATCACGTCGGGCTCAATTAATTTTATTTGGTTTAATTTTTGAATTTTTCTATGAAATATATGGAAAATGTTTCGGAAAAGTGTTTAATACTAAAATCAGATGTTTGTTATAGATAAATGATGATTGAAACGATTTGAAATGACGATCATTTATGGAAAAATCAAGTGTTGAGACTGATAAATTACTAGTTAATTTATGAATTGAAAATAAAGAAATTGTAATTGACGAGCTCGTGGCGCAACGGTAGCGCGTCTGACTCCAGATCAGAAGGTTGCGTGTTCGAATCACGTCGGGCTCAATTAATTTTATTTGGTTTAATTTTTGAATTTTTCTATGAAATATATGGAAAATGTTTCGGAAAAGTGTTTAATACTAAAATCAGATGTTTGTTATAGATAAATGATGATTGAAACGATTTGAAATGACGATCATTTATGGAAAAATCAAGTGTTGAGACTGATAAATTACTAGTTAATTTATGAATTGAAAATAAAGAAATTGTATTGACGAGCTCGTGGCGCAACGGTAGCGCGTCTGACTCCAGATCAGAAGGTTGCGTGTTCGAATCACGTCGGGCTCAATTAATTTTATTTGGTTTAATTTTTGAATTTTTCTATGAAATATATGGAAAATGTTTCGGAAAAGTGTTTAATACTAAAATCAGAGATGATTGAAACGATTTGAAATGACGATCATTTATGGAAAAATCAAGTGTTGAGACTGATAAATTACTAGTTAATTTATGAATTGAAAATAAGAAAATTGTAATTGACGAGCTCGTGGCGCAACGGTAGCGCGTCTGACTCCAGATCAGAAGGTTGCGTGTTCGAATCACGTCGGGCTCAATTAATTTTATTTGGTTTAATTTTTGAATTTTTCTATGAAATATATGGAAAATGTTTCGGAAAAGTGTTTAATACTAAAATCAGATGTTTGTTATAGATAAATGATGATTGAAACGATTTGAAATGACGATCATTTATGGAAAAATCAAGTGTTGAGACTGATAAATTACTAGTTAATTTATGAATTGAAAATAAAGAAATTGTAATTGACGAGCTCGTGGCGCAACGGTAGCGCGTCTGACTCCAGATCAGAAGGTTGCGTGTTCGAATCACGTCGGGCTCAATTAATTTTATTTGGTTTAATTTTTGAATTTTTCTATGAAATATATGGAAAATGTTTCGGAAAAGTGTTTAATACTAAAATCAGATGTTTGTTATAGATAAATGATGATTGAAACGATTTGAAATGACGATCATTTATGGAAAAATCAAGTGTTGAGACTGATAAATTACTAGTTAATTTATGAATTGAAAATAAAGAAATTGTAATTGACGAGCTCGTGGCGCAACGGTAGCGCGTCTGACTCCAGATCAGAAGGTTGCGTGTTCGAATCACGTCGGGCTCAATTAATTTTATTTGGTTTAATTTTTGAATTTTTCTATGAAATATATGGAAAATGTTTCGGAAAAGTGTTTAATACTAAAATCAGATGTTTGTTATAGATAAATGATGATTGAAACGATTTGAAATGACGATCATTTATGGAAAAATCAAGTGTTGAGACTGATAAATTACTAGTTAATTTATGAATTGAAAATAAAGAAATTGTAATTGACGAGCTCGTGGCGCAACGGTAGCGCGTCTGACTCCAGATCAGAAGGTTGCGTGTTCGAATCACGTCGGGCTCAATTAATTTTATTTGGTTTAATTTTTGAATTTTTCTATGAAATATATGGAAAATGTTTCGGAAAAGTGTTTAATACTAAAATCAGATGTTTGTTATAGATAAATGATGATTGAAACGATTTGAAATGACGATCATTTATGGAAAAATCAAGTGTTGAGACTGATAAATTACTAGTTAATTTATGAATTGAAAATAAAGAAATTGTAATTGACGAGCTCGTGGCGCAACGGTAGCGCGTCTGACTCCAGATCAGAAGGTTGCGTGTTCGAATCACGTCGGGCTCAATTAATTTTATTTGGTTTAATTTTTGAATTTTTCTATGAAATATATGGAAAATGTTTCGGAAAAGTGTTTAATACTAAAATCAATGATGATTGAAACGATTTGAAATGACGATCATTTATGGAAAAATCAAGTGTTGAGACTGATAAATTACTAGTTAATTTATGAATTGAAAATAAAGAAATTGTAATTGACGAGCTCGTGGCGCAACGGTAGCGCGTCTGACTCCAGATCAGAAGGTTGCGTGTTCGAATCACGTCGGGCTCAATTAATTTTATTTGGTTTAATTTTTGAATTTTTCTATGAAATATATGGAAAATGTTTCGGAAAAGTGTTTAATACTAAAATCAGATGTTTGTTATAGATAAATGATGATTGAAACGATTTGAAATGACGATCATTTATGGAAAAATCAAGTGTTGAGACTGATAAATTACTAGTTAATTTATGAATTGAAAATAAAGAAATTGTAATTGACGAGCTCGTGGCGCAACGGTAGCGCGTCTGACTCCAGATCAGAAGGTTGCGTGTTCGAATCACGTCGGGCTCAATTAATTTTATTTGGTTTAATTTTTGAATTTTTCTATGAAATATATGGAAAATGTTTCGGAAAAGTGTTTAATACTAAAATCAGATGTTTGTTATAGATAAATGATGATTGAAACGATTTGAAATGACGATCATTTATGGAAAAATCAAGTGTTGAGACTGATAAATTACTAGTTAATTTATGAATTGAAAATAAAGAAATTGTAATTGACGAGCTCGTGGCGCAACGGTAGCGCGTCTGACTCCAGATCAGAAGGTTGCGTGTTCGAATCACGTCGGGCTCAATTAATTTTATTTGGTTTAATTTTTGAATTTTTCTATGAAATATATGGAAAATGTTTCGGAAAAGTGTTTAATACTAAAATCAGATGTTTGTTATAGATAAATGATGATTGAAACGATTTGAAATGACGATCATTTATGGAAAAATCAAGTGTTGAGACTGATAAATTACTAGTTAATTTATGAATTGAAAATAAAGAAATTGTAATTGACGAGCTCGTGGCGCAACGGTAGCGCGTCTGACTCCAGATCAGAAGGTTGCGTGTTCGAATCACGTCGGGCTCAATTAATTTTATTTGGTTTAATTTTTGAATTTTTCTATGAAATATATGGAAAATGTTTCGGAAAAGTGTTTAATACTAAAATCAGATGTTTGTTATAGATAAATGATGATTGAAACGATTTGAAATGACGATCATTTATGGAAAAATCAAGTGTTGAGACTGATAAATTACTAGTTAATTTATGAATTGAAAATAAAGAAATTGTAATTGACGAGCTCGTGGCGCAACGGTAGCGCGTCTGACTCCAGATCAGAAGGTTGCGTGTTCGAATCACGTCGGGCTCAATTAATTTTATTTGGTTTAATTTTTGAATTTTTCTATGAAATATATGGAAAATGTTTCGGAAAAGTGTTTAATACTAAAATCAGATGTTTGTTATAGATAAATGATGATTGAAACGATTTGAAATGACGATCATTTATGGAAAAATCAAGTGTTGAGACTGATAAATTACTAGTTAATTTATGAATTGAAAATAAAGAAATTGTAATTGACGAGCTCGTGGCGCAACGGTAGCGCGTCTGACTCCAGATCAGAAGGTTGCGTGTTCGAATCACGTCGGGCTCAATTAATTTTATTTGGTTTAATTTTTGAATTTTTCTATGAAATATATGGAAAATGTTTCGGAAAAGTGTTTAATACTAAAATCAGATGTTTGTTATAGATAAATGATGATTGAAACGATTTGAAATGACGATCATTTATGGAAAAATCAAGTGTTGAGACTGATAAATTACTAGTTAATTTATGAATTGAAAATAAAGAAATTGTAATTGACGAGCTCGTGGCGCAACGGTAGCGCGTCTGACTCCAGATCAGAAGGTTGCGTGTTCGAATCACGTCGGGCTCAATTAATTTTATTTGGTTTAATTTTTGAATTTTTCTATGAAATATATGGAAAATGTTTCGGAAAAGTGTTTAATACTAAAATCAGATGTTTGTTATAGATAAATGATGATTGAAACGATTTGAAATGACGATCATTTATGGAAAAATCAAGTGTTGAGACTGATAAATTACTAGTTAATTTATGAATTGAAAATAAAGAAATTGTAATTGACGAGCTCGTGGCGCAACGGTAGCGCGTCTGACTCCAGATCAGAAGGTTGCGTGTTCGAATCACGTCGGGCTCAATTAATTTTATTTGGTTTAATTTTTGAATTTTTCTATGAAATATATGGAAAATGTTTCGGAAAAGTGTTTAATACTAAAATCAGATGTTTGTTATAGATAAATGATGATTGAAACGATTTGAAATGACGATCATTTATGGAAAAATCAAGTGTTGAGACTGATAAATTACTAGTTAATTTATGAATTGAAAATAAAGAAATTGTAATTGACGAGCTCGTGGCGCAACGGTAGCGCGTCTGACTCCAGATCAGAAGGTTGCGTGTTCGAATCACGTCGGGCTCAATTAATTTTATTTGGTTTAATTTTTGAATTTTTCTATGAAATATATGGAAAATGTTTCGGAAAAGTGTTTAATACTAAAATCAGATGTTTGTTATAGATAAATGATGATTGAAACGATTTGAAATGACGATCATTTATGGAAAAATCAAGTGTTGAGACTGATAAATTACTAGTTAATTTATGAATTGAAAATAAAGAAATTGTAATTGACGAGCTCGTGGCGCAACGGTAGCGCGTCTGACTCCAGATCAGAAGGTTGCGTGTTCGAATCACGTCGGGCTCAATTAATTTTATTTGGTTTAATTTTTGAATTTTCTATGAAATATATGGAAAATGTTTCGGAAAAGTGTTTAATACTAAAATCAGATGTTTGTTATAGATAAATGATGATTGAAACGATTTGAAATGACGATCATTTATGGAAAAATCAAGTGTTGAGACTGATAAATTACTAGTTAATTTATGAATTGAAAATAAAGAAATTGTAATTGACGAGCTCGTGGCGCAACGGTAGCGCGTCTGACTCCAGATCAGAAGGTTGCGTGTTCGAATCACGTCGGGCTCAATTAATTTTATTTGGTTTAATTTTTGAATTTTTCTATGAAATATATGGAAAATGTTTCGGAAAAGTGTTTAATACTAAAATCAGATGATTGAAACGATTTGAAATGACGATCATTTATGGAAAAATCAAGTGTTGAGACTGATAAATTACTAGTTAATTTATGAATTGAAAATAAGAAATTGTAATTGACGAGCTCGTGGCGCAACGGTAGCGCGTCTGACTCCAGATCAGAAGGTTGCGTGTTCGAATCACGTCGGGCTCAATTAATTTTATTTGGTTTAATTTTTGAATTTTTCTATGAAATATATGGAAAATGTTTCGGAAAAGTGTTTAATACTAAAATCAGATGTTTGTTATAGATAAATGATGATTGAAACGATTTGAAATGACGATCATTTATGGAAAAATCAAGTGTTGAGACTGATAAATTACTAGTTAATTTATGAATTGAAAATAAAGAAATTGNGATCAGTAACTGCATGCAAAGGTTTAGTACTGGTACCCCATAATTTTATACTAATTCTCTGGCGGTAGTCCGCATGTTTGTTATGTTTACTACGGATACGCTTAGCGCTAAAGAACTACCCGAGATGTACCCCGCCGATAAGGGGAAGGGAAATTGGTAAATGCGATCGCATTTCACTCTAGTATTTCACTAAACAACTTTTTAAAATAATTTTTTAGCGGTAAATCTATTATTCTATTTAATTACTTTATGTTTAACTTCCTTCTAACCCGAGTTAAACTTAGCTATAAAATGATTTGTCTTTGTAGCTATAAAAAGCGATGATTTTGTCACGATCTGTTACGACGTCATTGCACCTAGATCGGCTCATTACAAACGGGGCAAGAACCAGAGCGTATTAATTCGCAACGGACTACGATGGGGATCGCTGTCTGCGTATCGCGGATTATATAGCAAACAGTCTTACTTCAGTACCCGAGCGAAGTACGAGTAACCGCTCGCGTAACCACGTTTTCACTCCTAAGTCAACAATTATGGCGTATTAAAAAAATATGTGAAAATCAGTTTTATTCTAATAAACGTTACATTTAAAAGTTAGCGTTATTATTAATTTAAGTTAGCTGATTAGGATTTGTACGTCATTTTATATCTTTCATTTCTAATGTCATAATATGTCTTTTGATAATCTCTAATTATATATCTTCGCGATGTATTTTTGTTTTCCAAACTTGGGGGCCTTCATCAGCGAAGCAGCACCATCGTTTCTTAAAAAAAAATAAGAATAATTCATTTTGATTGTTTTTAGACTTAAGATAAAATTTGCTGTCTGAATATAACATCTCGGGTTGGGCTGAATAGCGGATGGAAAGACTTGATTACTCCCATCAGCTCGTTGTTTGGTTAATAAAATTCTGACAGTTTCACGCTTCCACCAGAGTGTCTACGACCTCATCCATCAACTTTTTTTTAAAAAAAATCTTGAGTAGCCATCTATGTTATTGATTTATCTATGTGTCAGAATACTTTTCAATGAATTTCTGTATTGTTCGTTTTATTCAAACTATTTTTAGTTTTAAACATTATGTTAGTACTTTTATTGTTAAAACATAACAGTCAATAACCAGCAATGTTTCGTATTGTCAATAACCAGCAATGTTTTGTATTGTCAATAACCAGCAATTATGGCTTAGCAAAACTTAAATAAACCCCAGAATTATTTTGATTAATTTGAAATTTTGCACATATGTAGTGATAACATTTGGGTGTAATTTTATCACATAAATTTTTTGGACTTGCCAAAATGTTTTACTTCTTTAAAAATAAAATTGTATGTTTTATCTAATTTTTTTATTTCTTTGGTCTATTTGTATGATATTTAATATACCTCTTTTCTCTTGCAGATATACTTGAAAGGCAATATAAAGGTGGAGAAAGTCTCTCGCAATTGCAAAAGAGGGCTTTTGAAATGCCACCATACTCTCTTACTCTTTTATTTTGGGCTTACCATAATATCTCTTCTACCGATACCCTATGTAAATGGGTTGCTCCTAGAGTAGCTCCAGAAGATGACAGCAGAGATATTAGCCAATTATTTCCTCCTGGGCCAAATCATACTAATGCCGACTCTCCTACTGAGGACCAATTGTCAAGTTTTATTAAGATTTAAGGATAGATCTGTTTTTGTTGTTATTTTCTAAACCTTAGTATGCAGATAACCCTAACTTTGGTCATTACTGTTCTTATATCATTTTTGCTTTTTATATAATAATGTATAGTGTTGATAAAAAAAATAGACCCTGTAAGACAGCCATAGTACTGATTCCATTCAAAATAGTCTTTATTTTCTCAGGTTAACAATATAATACAAAAAAGTACTGTAATTATAAAGAGTTATAGTTGATGGACAAACCTATATGATTACTAGATTCCTATATCATATAAAATCTAATATAATATAACCTATTAGGGGATATTAGTTTCTATTACCACTATAACTGCTTTGTTGGATTCCTTCACGGTTTAGAGTGTTCACCAAATTAAATTAGTGTCATGTAAATTAAGTTGAATGCAAGCTTTAGCAAAGTAATTATTTCTATACATGTTGGCCCAATTTGATAATCTTTATAACTTAAACAAAACTTATTTCTTGTTGTTCATTGTAGATTGTGGGAGTTGGTGCAGGCCTCCTGTGAAAGGTGAGGACTCCACCTCTAGATGACATTCCTTTACTGCCCGAAGTAGAAGTAGTAATATTAAAGGAGTTTGAAGAAGCTTTAGACAAGCCCTGTCTTATTAGGGAGGCACTTAAGGTAAATAGTGCAGTGAGAGGCACGCAGGGCAATCGAGAAACCCTCTCTGGCTATCCTTACGGAAAAATAGGCTAACAGCTTCAAATTTTGAATAACTGTTAAAATGACTTGTAGCGGTTACATTGTAGAAATGAAGAAGAAGAAATATACCTCGTGTGATTCGGGTTTTTTGTTGTTTACCTTGGAGTTTTTTTTTTTAATGTCTGTATTCTGTTTTATTAAAGTATTGTGAGGTAATAAATAAATATCTGTTGAGAAAATAGAGTTTAAATTCTTTAAACTAAAACAAGCCAAAACTGTCAACATCTTTTTGGTCAAGAATATTTGGTGAGCTTTATTTTTTTAAAACATTATTTAATATCACTTTTATTTTCTTATGTTAATTTAGAGTATATATTGTGATCACTTTTCCAACATTTTGCTTAGTTTATAACAGATTTTACATTCACGAAAAGAAATTTGTGATGAATGCAGTTGGAAAACATGGTGGCCTGTGCTTTAACATGGCTTTGAATGTTTTAAGAAATGTGATGAGTATGAAATAAATAATGGGTCATTACCTAATGTGGCCTCTCTTTTGAAGTACAAAAATTTATAAGGCGCGGTCGAATATCCACGGCCTTCTAGAACGTTGGATCACCAACAAACTTTTTTTATAACTTTTCAGTAATTAGCCGGATTTGTGATAAATGAAGCCTATTTCCGTAATCTGTACGCTCTTTTGGTTAATCTCAAATAGTATTTACATTCACTCAACGATTTATTTTTAATCTAACCTGGTACATACATAACTACTGTTAGACGTCAATATTTTGTGTTATATTTTGACATGTCATATTTGTTAACATTGACGTCTAACAGTAGTTATGTATGTACCAAGTTAGATTAAAAATAAATCGTTGAGTGAATTTAAATACTCTTTGAGATTAACCAAAAGAGCGTGCAGATTCCGGAAATAGGCTTCATTTATCACAAATCTGGCTAATTACTGAAAATTTTGCAAAAAAAGTTATAAAAAAAGTTTGTTGGTGATCCAACGTTCTAGAAGGCCGTGGATATTCGACCGCGCCTTATTCAAATGCTTTTTTTATGAAGCAGTTTGTATGCATACATGCATATTTATTGTAACTATCAATTAAAGTAATTATATCCTTAAGAAGATGTTAATTTCAATCTATTACTCATTTGCATCTCCAAGGGGCAAAAAGTATTCATAGCTGATAGAATAGTTTTTGGCACATACTGCTATTAATGACTTACAAATTACGTTTTTCCAGGTCTGTACAAGTTAGATGGAATTAAAGCAATACAGTGGGAATGAGACCACGAGGATGATGCAGTTAAACGCTTCTTGGAAGTGTCTGGATAAAGTGGAACGGAATGTATTATTTCTACATGAGAATGGCTTCTTGGCAACATCTCCTGACGGGCTTGTTGAAGATGAGGCTTTACTCGAAGTGAAGTGCCCATTTTCACTCAGGAGTGTCTCTTCCTTAAAAGAGACACAAAAGAATAGTGGCAAGAGACATTTTTTCCACTTCAATAAAGATGGTGCCATAGAAATTAATGCAGACCATAAATACTACCACCAAATTCAAGGCCAAATGTACATAACAGGTAATAATCCAATTTGGAGAGAGTAGTATTCAAATGATATTTCTACCTTAACCACATTTGCTTCTTGTCATATTTCTAAGTTTAATAGTTCAAATCATTGTCTGGCAATCATTTGGATTCTAGAAGTAATACTATTTAAAATAAATAATATTTAGTCCTGCATATAAGATCTTATATGTATAAATATAAGATACTGGGTTTAGAAAATTAGTTTGTAGTAATGATATAATATTATCAATTCTAAAACACTTCCACAGTTGCTTTACTTTTATTCTTTGTGTTTCAGGAAGAACAAAATGTCATTTCTTTCAATGGCGCCTGAATGACTTCGTTTGGTTTCAAGTAGAAAAAGGTTCCTCATGGGAAAGGAATGTGGATTTATTGGAAACATTTTTTCTTGATAAATTTATTCCCAAATTAATCTCAAAGCTTGAGAGTGATAAACAGAGTGGTTAGTATAAAAATTATTTTCAATATATAAAATAGTTTAGTCTTGTTAATTATTATTATGTTTTTAAATATATTTTTGAGGCCTTGAATTATAACATAAATCCGGACTGCTGGAGTGTAAAACAGATGTACTAATTATTTTAATTTTCTTCTTTTTAATTGCCACAATTCCTTGTTGCCTAAACCCTGCATTACACAGTACTCGGCTCTCCTAACATACTTTAAAATATTTGGCTGGTAAAATATTGTTGTTAGTGATAGTAATGAGGGAGAGGTGATAAATCACCTAGCAAGTAGGCCATGTTGTTGGGCCTTTTAATACCTCTCATGAAAATTCTAGAGGCCTCAACCAGGATGGAACCCGGACTGTCTGGGTGACAGAGTCATGTGCTAACCATTGCACTACTGGCACCCCCTGGTATAAGTGTTACGTCCCACCATTAATTATTTTCTCACTGCTCATTTTTATCACTGCTATTTAACTATTAATATTTGACTTAATGGATAAAATAAGTCCTGCATCGCCAAATTTATAACAATAACACCCACTTATTTCATCAACAAAACAAATAAATCAATTTGTGAATCTTACAAATTTTAATATGTCTTTTTATCACTATTTTCAGATGCTTCTACAGCTTCTTCTGGCTGATGATGACTTAAAATGTTTATTTCTCTGAATAAATAAATATGTAATTAATGTGTTATGATGATTATAATTGATGTACAATTTTTACCTCCTTGTTACCTTGAGCAATGTCATAATGGTATTATCATGAAATTTACGTTTCCTTGGATCATAAGAAATCGTCTTTTCATGTAGAAATCGAGGAAACAGACTTTGAAAAAGTCTTTTGCCAAAACTACTGGCCAAACGGATGCATCCTAGCTCAATTCTACGAATACCTTAAACCCGGACAACTAAAGGAACCCTGAGATGCATTTACTTCTTCCTGACTCGAATCTTTTATTTATCACTCAAATATACAAGGCCTTAAAAGTAAATGGAATGAACTGAATCACTTTTTAACTTCCCTTTTTGCTGATGATGTGTCTATACTGACGTGGGGTTTATCGCTCGAAGAATGCTCATGAGGCTTCAGGAGTTAAAAAGGAAATGCGCTAAAACCTTTAAAGATAAATAACTGACTAAGATTAAAGATAAGTAACTAAGCTTTAAACTAATTCAAATAATAATGCATACTCCAAATTTTAGAGGCATAGTTTTGTACAACCAACGTGATAATAATGCGCATTTCCTTTGAAAAATACAAACAAAATGAGTTACGAGCAGTGCTTGACAATTGAGTAACTGCTTAGGTTCTAAAGCATGAACCGGAACCTTAAGCAAGAAATGGGTAGTTAAGCACGGAAACACACATTCTAAATTAAATTTGCCCGGCAGCGGACCACAGTGCCAGTATTATTTACTTAGTAGTTGAAAACTTATATAATGTAAAAAACTATAAAAATTATCGTTCCAACCAGGATTGTTGTAAAGCACAGAAACACGCATCCAAAGGAAATTCGCCCGACATGCGGACCACCGCGCCAGAATTTTATTATAATTGTTCTTTAGCCTATATTTTGTAGTGGCCACTAAGCAACAAGTGAGAACTTTATATTGCTCACCTTGAATCATCTTACAATAATAATGTACCATCATTCTACAATACAATGCCTCTCAAATTATTATTTATATTAAATAGGTTACAATTTAATATACCATAACAGTTACATCATTCAAAAAGAGAGCAAGTGATGTCATACCTTAATAATTTTATCCATATTTTCGTTAATTTATAGTCCTTCGGAAAAGTAAAAAATCTGCAGCCATGTTTTTCAGAGTAATGTTTACAGTCAGGTGCGAAACACATAACCATCTAACAAAAAAATATTATTATTAAAAAGACACAATTTATGCACAATATTTTAATAATAGTTGCTTCCCTTATCAAAGGGATGCAAAATTCTATGAGGAAAACATAATAAAGGACATAATATACATATAAGGGTGATCAGAATATTTCCTTCACATGATATTTTTAACTTTTGTAAGACAATCTTTTATTAGCTGAATTATCAGCATTAGCAAGGGTGAAACAGAGAATTCACATTACAACAAAGAATTCACCATAGGTAATAGGGTCTCAACAGTACAGTTCTCAATATAATCTGTAGATACTAAGATAGATTCTACATTTGTTTGAATGTACAATGTAAGGCCTTTTCTACATTCTACCAAGTTTTACCAAAGCTTAAGCAAACATGTAACTAGTCACCAACAAAACATCTTGTCTTCCATACAGTAAATTTCACTCCAGGGTTTCAAGGCAGTTAAAAACAAAAAAAAATAATTAAATGGTGATTTCTATGCATAGTAATAAAGTAACAGTAGACATATTTTTTAAAAGTTATTTGATAAAAAAAATATTATTTAAGTAAATTAACACTTCATTGAAGAGGTTAAATGTTGATACATCTACAAAGAGACCAATAAAACATTACACAGAATAACACAGTTATAAGGAAAGTGAGACAGTTCCTATTATGGGTACCATAATGGTACTTGTTCCTACTAGATCCCCCAACCTTTATTGGAGACAAAGCGCAGGCATTTTTCAGTGACATCACATTAAATCACTTCATAAGACTCAGATATTTAAAGAATACATGCGATAGATAATAATTACACCTTGTTTTAAATTTATTTCACTTAACTTAAGACAAAATGATAAAAAAATAATGTAATATTTACCAGAAATTGTAATGGTTATGAAAAATAAAAAAAATGACGTCACCAATATACAGTTATGGTACCACGCTACCAAGAGAATGATAAGAGTTTTTCTATACTGTCTTTAAGTATTAGTCTCTTTGTCTAATAACATTACATTGCATGAGAAATCATTACATTTATAGGCAACACGCCTCTAATTGTACATAGAGCGTATGGGGAAGAGGATCGGATTTCAATGAAATCCCTGCGTATTGTTCTAACATCGTATTTAAATAACATAATTAATAAAATAGGAGCATTGGATATGCTGTGTGTACATGTAGTCATTTTCAACAAACAAACTATCAAGTGCTTAATCATTCAAAACTTTTGTAATGTCCATTACAAGTAAATTTATCATGAATATGATAAGAGTTTAGATACAACTTATATGTTAAAATTATATGTAATTATGCACATGTTATTTTAATCCACAGTAACATTAAAATGAATCTGTTTTTCAAAAAACAGAAAATTTGAAAGAAACACTTACCTTGGCAAAATTTAATACAAAACGATATGATCATAACACATATTGTCTCTTAACAAATAGCTGGTAACTCACATTAAACTAAAAACATGTTAACAAAAAAAAACCACAAAAAAGGGAAAAAATGAAACTAAAGTATGACCCACGAGTATAAACAGTAGACAGCATGGAAAATATTGAAGAGCTAATTAGGTTGGCCTGATATGAAATTGTGGCTGTGGTTTAACATCCAGGACTAATCTTAGTACCCCTCATGTTATTTTTCAACACTTTTAACTAATTTTAACCATGTGTCATACTACAAAATAAGCTAATAAATCACACTAAGTTGCCCATTTTTGACAACTTCTTAAACACTTCTTTGCCAGATTAAGTTTGATAATTCTGCTAATACAAAAGCAACACTAATTGCACAAAAAACAATAAAAAAGTTATTACAATTCTTTAAATATTAATCATTAACAATGATTTTAAAATAGCTTAATACCATCGGCCTTAACAAGCAAGTTTGTTTGGAATGCAAGGAGAGGTTGTACCGGGGTTTACTACGTGTGTAAACCTTTAGGTTTACACCAAAAGGTTATGCTTCTTTACCCGTCTATTCTTAACAATTGTATAGATGATCTTAGAAATTATTTTATATGTAAGATTTTCATAAATTTAAATAACATTTAAATTCTGTGTAAAATAGGGATAAAGGTGTAACAAGGTGAAAACTAGCTGTTATGTTGGGGCGGCGGACTAAATAAAAAGGCGAATTGATTCTAAAAAAGAAGAGCTTTACTAAACTAAACTTAATTAAAACATAATATAAAAAAGGGACCTCCGGGTCCAGAATTGAAGACTAGAATTCCTTATACAATTCTTGCCTCCGGGTAACCCCACTGCTTCCAAGCGTCGTCTACTCTACGATAAAACCCAGGTTCAACTAACCTCAAACAACAACTGAGTGTTGCGGGATTACATAACTCCGAAAGACCTCCATTTCGGAACATCCTCCCACCTAAATTGGCAGCCAATTTACTACAAAGCAAAACTAAAAAGTTAATAAATAGCAGTGAGGTTCCACGCATTACAAATAATGACTCTGGCCACTTAAATCTAAAATAACTCAAGAAGTCAAAAACTCAAATAAATAACATACATGTCAAAACACAAAAAAAAAAAAACGAACGAAATATTAAATACAAAATCATGTAAACAAAATCAACTAATCGCGAAAACGCGTAGGAGTTTTTATAATCCTCCCCTTGGCAGACCTTCTGACCGGGGGTAATTCTTCATTAAGACCTATAGGTTCATCTTCTTCATCTGATGGTACCAACCAAGAGACGTATTTCCTGGTCTTCTCAGCAGACGGTGGGGCAAACCCTAAAGTAAGCCCATCTCGAGCGCTGCCTGTGTGGGCGTCTTCGCCAGGTACAGGTGGGGCCGTTAGGAGACTCCCCAAGTCCGGAGTCCCCCCTTCCCCTCCGGGAACAGTTGCCTGTCGGGCGTCATCGCCAGGGACAGTGTGACGTGAAGAATCACTCATGTACTCTGGAACCTGTCCGGCATCATCACCAGGGACAGGGAGTTCAGCCCGTTGGGTGTCATCACCAGGAACAGGTAATTTAGACAAGTTTTCTCTTAAGAAAACCGATTCACCATTCTCAGGAGTCACTTCCAAGCGGTATAACCTCTGAATGGGAACTAATTTCTTTGTAGACGCTGTCTTCACCTCAACTAAGCGTACTACACCATCTCTGCCCGGTAAAAGACGTAATACGCGGGCAAGTGGCCAACAAAGCCGCTTTGATTGGTCATCTCCCACCAACACCACCTCACCCACTTGCAAGGGCCGTTCAGTACTCTTGAGCTTCCCTCGATGCACGAGAAAACCAAGATACTCAGATCGAAAACGACCCCTTAAAACCTCTCTTAGCTTCTGCTTGTACCTCAACCGCCTGTTGAGGGAAGTAGAATCAACAGTGTCACAATCTGGAACACCAACTTCTAGAATATCACCTAAAAACATAGACGGGGATATAGGCGCTAAATCAGCCGCTTCCTCCGAAACATAAGTAAGTGGGCGGGAATTAATGATTGCCTCGCAATCACACAGGATCGTCTCCATCTCCTCGTAGTACAGGTGAGCATGACCTAAAACTCGCCTCAATAGACCTTTGAGAGATTGTACTAATCTCTCCCACCAACCACCCCACCAGCTGGCAGTGGCTGGGTTAAAAAACCAAGTTATCCGCTCCGCAGACGAACTCTCACCAATCGCCTTCCAGTCTAAACTGTCAAATGCATTTTCTGCTCCTCGAAAATTGGTGCCTCGGTCCGTGTAGATAACTCTCGGCCTTCCTCTCCTCGCTACAAAGCGTCGAAAAGCTTGTAAAAAAGCATCAGTGCTGAGTGAAGTAATGAGTTCAAAATGAACTCCCCTGTAAACCGCACAAGTAAAAAGGACTATCCAACCCTTTTTCTCCTGTTTCAAATAAACTGGACCAGCCAAGTCGATCCCCGTAGTCTCAAAACAGCGACTATCTCTAACCCGCTCGGCCGGTAGTACAGCTGGAACAGCCTCGAATCTTCTGGAACGATAACGGTTGCAAACAACGCACTCCTTAACCACCTTCCTAGCGGTTCTTCTACCTTGAAGAATCCACACTTTCTCCCGAAGTAAACTTAAAAGTCCTTGCGTACCCACATGGCACGCCTTCCAGTGTAGATAAGTAACATACCGTAAAACAACAGGATGATCTGAAGGAAGTAAAATAGGATGACAAAAATCCAACGTGTCCTCCCTCTCAGACACTTTAGTCCTAAGTCTTATAAGACCGTCACCATCAATAAAAGGTCGCAGAGAAACAATCCTAGCATCTTCTGCACCCATAAAATTCTCTCTTTGGACCAGCTTAAAAATCAGCTTCTCAGCAACATCTAACTCATCAGCGGTAAGTACGGTAAATATTTTATTATGAGCGTTCAATGCATTATGCTTAAACCTCAAAATCCACGCAACTGTACGTAGAATCTTGGTAAACTTAGAAAAACGCTGGTAAATCAAAGAGAACCACTCAGTCTTCTTCCCTACACTCAAACAACTAGGTATAGACTTACTGCGTTCAGCTAAAATTAATTCCTCCTCTGGAGGTGGGCTGTGGACAAACCAAGTATCCTCAGGCTCCTTCAGCCAAAGCGGGACCCTCCCACCATCTCAGCTCGCATAACTTCTTAGCCGTACAACCTCTGGATGGTAGATCAGCCGGATTCCTAGAACTGCTGACATAATGCCATTGATCTACAGAACAAACATTTAAAATTTCCATGACTCGATTTCTAACGAACACGCTCCAATTGACTGGCCTAGATAGCCAAGCTAGTACAGTCGTAGAATCAGACCAAAAGTAACATGGAATAGATTGAAACTCAGAATTTCTTTCCACAATAGAGCAATAAAGTCTGGCGGCTATAGTAGCGGCCAACAGCTCCAGCCGGGGAACAGTACTACCCTTAATCGGAGCAACACGTGCCTTAGCCTCTATAAAATTAACCAAAACACCATTCTGAGTCTGTACCTCAAAAAGGCAACAGCGGCGTAAGCTGCCAAGCTTGCATCTCCAAAACATGAATGGACATACTAAGGGGTAAGTCAACACCAACCACCCATCTAGGTATAGATACCTCACTTAAATAGCTAAGATCAGAGACCCAAGTTTCAAAACTCTCACGTACTCCATCTTCTACCTCCTGGTCCCAGTTTGCCTTACACAGCCATAATTTCTGCAAAATAAGCTTAGGCACAACAGTAACTGCGGAAGTAAAACCCAGCGGGTCAAACACCTTCTGCGCAGCTGATAAAATCACCCTCTTGGTAATCTTATCATATCTAATAGGAACAGTCAACTGTACCTTTAAAACATCTGTGTCCTTGTCCCAGATCAGCCCTAAACATGAGACTCTTTATGGTCTGAATCCTGACCAGTCCACTCCCAGGCTCTCAAATCAAAGGTTCTCTCCTTGAGAACTTCCGTAGCTTGCTGCTTAAACACTTCGACCTCTTCCATAGAGGGAAAACTAACAGCACAATTGTCTACATAAAACGAAATAATTAGAGCTTTAATTACCCATACTTCATAAGGTGAGTCGTCTCGCCTCAAAACCTCCTCGAAGTGGTGACGTAAACAAGCTCCTAGCCAAAAGGGGCTACAAGTTAAGCCGAATACAGCTCTGCAGTGGCGATAAATAAACAACTCGCCTCCTTCTTTCCAAAGAAACCGCACAAAATCTCGATCCTGCTCAGCCAAAGCAACCTGCAAAAAGGCACCTTTAATATCAGCGACAACGCCATACTTTTGCTGCCGGAACCGCATTAACACAGTAGGGATGAGTTCAACATAGTTGATTCCCTCCTCTAAACAAGCATTAAGAGAGGGCTGTCCTCTCTCGCAAGCTGAAGCGTCAAAGACAGGTCTGACTCTGGTCGAAGAACCTTCTTTAATGACGGGACGGTGGGGTAAGTAGTGGCCAACCTCTCTAAACTCCAGTTCGAAGGGCACTAATTCAATAACCCCCTCTCGTAACCATCCTTTTAACACAGCAGAGTAGTCTCCCAAAGACCCATCTCTGGTCATACGGCCAATAACATTATTCAATCTCTTAAGGGCCATATTAAAATTAGAGGGAAGGGGGGTGGTGTCTGGCCTCCAAGGCAGCGTAACCACAAAACGCCCATCCCTGTCAAGAGCAACAGTGCTCTCAAATTGCCTCTGAGTGGCATCCCTTCTCTCGGCCTTGGACTGGTGCTCAGCCGGAGATTCAATACCCAACACCTCGAGCCGCCATAGGTCGGTTAGACTCGTAGGAGGGTTTGTGTTTAGCATACATAGACCTGCATACGCAAGACTGGAGTGAGCCCTTGCCTCAACTGGCACCTTACCCATCAAAACCCAGCCTAAGCATGTCCCCACAGCTACAAGACCAGAACTCAATGTTCTCAACTCACCAGTGTAAAGCTTACCAGCCACATCAGCTCCTAACAGGATCTTGACATCGTCACTACCAGGCTGTGAATCAGACAAAGTGATCCCAAGATCACCAATCTCCTTAAGCCAGGTCCTTGACTAATCTGAGGCACAAACCCACAGATCTGCTCTTGATCCAGAGCTTCAAATTACAATAAAAATCTTGAGCCAAACTCGCTAACTTTACTCTGTAAATATTATGGTTTTGGTTACCTGAAACGACGCCACCAAACAAACCATGGTTTACAATTTCCTTCCTTACACTGGCGTAACCGGCGTTCTCAGCAGTTCTACAAGTGATGTAAGATCGACTGGAACCCGTGTCAAAAATAGCACGAACTCTCTGGAGCTGCTCCTTGTCATCCCTGACGTATACCTGAACCGTCTGCAAAAATACTTCAATGTTAACATTGTTAGAAACCAGAGCAGTATCAGTTGGCTTCTTTCTGAGAACCACCTTCACTCAAGGATTTTTTATGACTACTGCCACCTGTCTTGGGATACTTTCCCTGCACGTTGCTATGCTGGCTAGAGCCACTGGGTTTAGGGGACGGCAACTTGGGACACATTACCAACACATGCCGACGCTCGCAGACTACACACCTGCCCCTATACCTGCAACGCACATTCCTACCATGATCCGGTCGGACAATACGGACAATGGTTATTTGACTTGACCACTTTGAACTTTTCTTCATAAGGCATCCGCTGCGCCTAAAACAATCAGAGGGCTCATGAGTATCCAGCATACAAAAAGGGCACTTGGCTCTCACTTTGTCTAACTGGCTGGTGCTACTAAGCAACCCAGCGGCGGTGACGGGCACATGAGACGACTCTCGCTCATCAAGCTTGAACCCCGACATCGCCAATTGGACCCTTTCTTCACTCTCGACTTCTGCCCTCATAAACTTCATAAATTGAGTGAGTTTAGACTTACAGGATTCGTGAAAATCAACTTCATTACCCGATGAGTTAACACAGCTCCGCTGCCAAGCTCTCAAAAACTCCTCAGGAACACTTGACTCAACTAACGGCAGGAGCATGGCTGCACAGACATCCGTTGTCACCCCTAGCGTCTCCAATGCTCTCAGCTGACACTGTAACTTGTCATATAAATCTGACAAAGGCAATACATCAGACTTCATGTTTGAAAAAACAAGGTTTAATAGCTCACGAATATAGACTTCTACTAATAAGTCTTTTCGGCCGAAACGGGCTTCTAAACTCTCTACTACTTGCTCATAGTTTGAACCTGAGGCCGGGAAACTGTCCACAATGCCTCGGGCCCGTGAGCCTACCAGGGTGGCAGAACGCAAGTAACTCAACTTATCACTAGGATCCAACTGGGCATCCTCATGAATGCGTCTAAAACTGGCCCAAAATGGAACCCAATCTCTAATGTCACCAGAGAACTTTCTCACTTCTAAACGAGGAAGCTTCAACTGGTTCATAGAACTGCTACTATCCTTATTGGACACATGAGAACCGTCATGTTTGACGGCTTTGTTATACAAAGCTCTCGCCTTTTCAAATTTTAACAAAAACTCGCTTTGTTTGGCCAACTCCGCCGTCAGGGCGGGGACGTCCTCTCCAAGGGCCTCAAAAACAAGCTCGTCCTCTGATCTAAGATTGTTAAATAAGGTTTCCAAAACACTGAACCTAGCCATAATATCAGAAACGTCAACATTTACCTGATTTAGCTCACTATTCAAACCATCCAGTGCTTGGTCGAAACCGGTCCGCAAGGCGTGCTGCCGCGCCATTTCTCACACCACAACACTTTTAAATAAGTCCTGTCACGGTCGCCAATGTTATGTTGGGGCGGCGGACTAAATAAAAAGGCGAATTGATTCTAAAAAAGAAGAGCTTTACTAAACTAAACTTAATTAAAAACATAATATAAAATTCTGGCGCGGTGTCCGCATGTCGGGCGAATTTCCTTTGGATGCGTGTTTCCGTGCTTTTTACATTATATAAGTTTACAACTACTAAATAAATAATTCCGGCGCGGTGTCCGCTGTCGGGTGAATTTCATTTAGAATGCGTGTTTCCGTGCTAACAACCATTTTCTTGCTTATGCAAGAACCATGCCCATTGCGTGGTTCCGGTTCATGCTTAGAACCTAAGCAGTTACTCAATTGTCAAGCACTGCTCGTAACTCATTTTGTCTGTATTTTTCAAAGGAAATGCGCATAATTATCCAGTTGGTTGTACAAAACTATGCCTCTAAAAATAGATGTACACACTATTATTTGCACTAGTTTAAAGCATAGTTACTTATCTTTTAAGCTTAGTCAGTTATCTTTAAAGGATTAGCGCATTTCCTTTGAAAATACAGACAAATGAGTTACGAGCAGTGCTTGACAATTGAGTAACTGCTTAGGTTCTAAAGCATGAACCGGAACCACGCAATGGGCATGGTTCTTGCATAAGCAAGAAATGGGTTGTTTAGCACGGAAACACGCATTCTAAATGAAATTCGCCCGACAGCGGACCACCGCGCCGGAATTATTTATTTAGTAGTTGTAAACTTATATAATGTAAAAAGCACGGAAACACGCATCCAAAGGAAATTCGCCCGACATGCGGACCCCGCGCCAGAATTATTTTCTAGTTGTAAACTTATATTAGGTAAAAAAACAATAAAAAATATTGTCCCTACTAGGATTTGAACCCAGGTACCCTGGGTTTGAGTGCACGCATCCAAAGAAATTCGCCCGACATGCGGACACACCGCGCCAGAATTATTTTCTAGTTGTAAACTTATATTAAGTAAAAAAAAAAAACGATAAAAAATTATGGACCCTTCTAGGATTCGAACCCAGGTACCCTGAGTTTTGAGTGGTCGTATTGACTCGGACCACTGGTATTCAACTCAGAGGCTCAAAAAACATAGAAAACGACAACCTACTCGAAATTTAATTTTCAACGACCGTAATTTTGGTTTTTTATAATTTTTGTGGTTTATTCGACTTTTTGGTAACTTAAAGTGGTCGTATCGACTTCGGACCGGTTTCATTCGATCCAGCGCCCAAAATTACATAGAAAACGACACCCTATCGAAAATTTATTTTTTATCGACCTAATTTTGGTTTTCGGTCATTTACAATGGTTTTTTCGATTTTTAGGTCACTTAGAGTGGTCGTATCGACTTCGGACCGGTTTCATTCGATTCAGCGTCTCAAAACACATAAATATTGACCTTTTTGCGGCAAAAAATATTAACCCTGAATTTTGCTGATTTTTTGAAAATTTCGCTGACTCAGCAAACGGGTTGCTGACGTCACAAAAACTGGTTTTCAATAGGGTTCGTGTCCTCCCAAAGTTTGATTTTTGTACCAAGTTTGGTTTAAAAATATTAATCCGTTCGAAAGATAGAGTGTTTACAAGAAAGTATATATATATATATATATATATATATATTATATAATATATATATATATATATATATATATATATAATATATATATATATATATATATATAATATATATAATATATATAATATATATATATATATATATATATATATAATATATATATATATAAAGTCTCATGAATTTTTTTTTTCGTCATAAGGGACCTCTGAAACGGATTTGTGTCGTGGTCCGAGGTTCGAATTCCGCCATGACGCCTATCCCAATAGGCGAATTTTCAAAGGAAATTCGCTAAAAGGGACCTCCGGGTAACCCCACTGCTTCCAAGCGTCGTCTACTCTACGATAAAACCCAGGTTCAACTAACCTCAAACAACAACTGAGTGTTGCGGGATTACATAACTCCGAAAGACCTCCATTTCGGAACACTAGCGCTCGGTGCAGTAGTTGATGCGACTAGCCCCTGTTTTAGAACCCCTCAAACCAGGGAGTTTGATTGTTTCCTACAGTCACATGCGGGTTTTGCGGTTCAACCCTAACTGTTCACACGACAACTGCCGGAGGTGTTAAACTCCCTAGGAGTTGACAACGGGGTAGAACCCCCTGCCGAACCCAGCGTGTGAACAAAGTAACTGTGTCCCATGCCCCCACCATTACTGAATGAATTTCTTCATCACTTTATCTTGTTCTATTTTCTTAGTACTATTGAATTTATTTTTTTAATTGTGTTTAAAGACCCGTCTACAATCTTAAGTTAAGTTAGGAAGAATTGAAGAAGTGAAGAATTTTTCAAAATCTCTTTTTCTTCTTAAATAATTCTTTTTCCCGCTCTTTTGACTTAAGAAAACCATAAGAATGGTTTTTTATAAGTTACTTAAAGAAGAATGTACTACGTTATCTGTTTTGAATGATTACAATATTTTGTAAACGTGATGTGATTGTTTTTGATTGTTGTTGTTTGAATATGTGATTATTTGAATATGATTGTTTTCTTTGTTTGAATATTTTTTTATATAATATATATTTTCTTTTTATTTTTGATTATATAGTTTTGAAATGGATGAGGTTCCTACGTCTGTAGACATGCTAGAGATAAGGAAAATAACGCACCAACAATTACTCATCCATTTTGATTTTATTTATTAATTAAAATAAATAAAAAACACGGTCGATTTTAGAAGTAAATTAAAAAAATATTTGCAAAAAGTCTTTAAAAAAATGGAAGGAAAGATCATTGAAAAGCAATGGTTATTTTAAATTGTATAAAATTGTTATCGAGCTCTGCTCGTTGTTACCATAAATAAATAAATAAAATGTGTGTTGACGGTAGAAAGAAAAGTAGTTATTAGTAGTTTATGTTTATTTAAATTGTATTAAAATTGTTATTGAGCTCTGCTCGTTGTTACAATAAGTAAATAAATAAAATGTGTGTAGACGGTAGGAAGAAAAGTAGTCTAAATACAGCTATATGTGTAATTGTAACTTTAAAAACTTGACTTAACAACTCAGAGGTTGTAGACGTGTTTACGGATCTCTTAAGTCTAAAGAGCGGGAATTTCAAATAGTTTGTTCTAAGTGAAAAATTCTTCACTTCTTCGATTCTTCCTGAGGATTCTTCACTTCTTCGATACTAACTTAACTTAAGATGTAGACGGGCCTTAAGTCCTATTTTAAAATTAATTTTTTCGCGCTTAACAAGATCAGATATCAGCAAAATAATAAATCATTAACTCAAAATACGAATTAATTTTAACTAACTTACATGAAAATGGGCGAAGATATCCATATCTTGACCGCCGGCCATACTTTATACTTCTATTCCATGGAGCCGGCAAAACATGGCCATAGAGTAAAGAAATGTAAACAGTATGAACCATACTTATACCATTTATTATTATTATTATTATAATAATAATAATACTTATACCATACTCTAACTATTATACTTAGTTTGTGGCCCTATTCATCCAACATGATTGTTTTATACTTCTTTTGACTATCTAAGTCTTCTTCAGTCTTCTTTTAATATCTTCTCTATGCTCTTCTAAGATCTTCGCGCCCTAAAGTCCCAAAGTCCTCTCTGATATATCCAGGTTCAGTTAAACCTTAGAATAATACTAATATATATATATATATATATATATATATATATATATATATATATATATATATATATATATTATATATATATATATATATATATATATATATATATAATATATATATATATATATAGAAGAGCATAGGACCGTAAACACAATGTAATTCCACTGACTTGACTTGTGCAAACAAGATTCTAGGGATTCTATGGGAACTTAGAATAATACTATACATAGAAGGAGCACAGGGCCGTAAACACAATGTAATTCCACTGATAACACGAAAGCCGGTTGACTGGTGCAACTAAGTAATCCTGCCAACCTGACAACAAAACATTATTTTAAATATATTTCTTTAATATCTATTAATGAAGAAAGATCGTAAAGAACAAATATAATAACTTTATATAAAGTTTCAGGGTAATTAAATAAAAGTCAGAACTCAGAACATTTCAAACAAGAACCAGAATCAGAATGATTTATTTCTCAACAACAACATCATCTAAATATGGCGGACAATCCGACATTCCTCCCTTCCAAATCAACACAATATATTAAAAAAGAAAACTCAAATTACAATTAAAAAAGTATAAAAAAAATTAAAATTCAGTTTCAAAATCATCAAATTTTTTGGGTTTAACTTTACCCTACAAGATCTGCGAGCATTATTATTTACCACACATCTTGATCCCTTTGGAGTAGCGCTATTACTATTTGTTCTATGGGGAGAATCACTGTTATTTTCATTTATGGTCAAATCCGTGGTATCCTCAGGTGTCTTTTCAAGAACAGATTTGTTTAAAATATTATCATTACCCAACTCTTGAGGTATGGGGGAAACAACCTTATTAGAGGGAATAATACTTTTCCTACAAGGAGTTGAATCCTTTAAAGGAGTAGGTGGTGGGGGAACTTGTTGGGAATCTGACCTTACTTCCCCAGAACCCCTATTAGTTACTGCCACTGATGGGCAAAAATTATGTTGGTTGTTGGGTACAAACTTCTGCACAGATGTTTTAGGTAGCAACAGATGACGTTTCTAAGCTGATCTACATGCCGGTGAAAGTTCTGGCCATCTTCTGTTTCCACCACATAGTTAACTTGTCCAATACATCTTGAAATTTTTCCGGGCATCCAATTTCCACCTGTCAATCCAAAACTCCTCAACCAAACAAGATCTCCTACTTCAAAATTTCTTTTAACTGGTGCACTCACACCTTGAGTGACAACTTTTTGGCTAACATCCAAAATTGTTTTCAATTTACGACCAAACAAAAGTTCTGCTGGTGACTTTCCGGTTGAAGCATTCGGTGTAAAATGCTGGGCAAACAAAAATCTAGTTACTCTTGTTTGCCAGTCACCTTGTGTTAAACGTTTAAGTGCATTTTTTGTTGACTGCACATAGCGCTCCACTTGCCCGTTACTAGATGGATGATAAGGAGCTGTTAAAATGTGAGAAATTCCATTCCTCTGTAAAAATTCTTCAAATACGCTAGATGTGAAATAAGCGGCATTATCAGAAACCAATGTATCACAGAGGCCATGTGTAGCAAAAATCTTTCTTAGTTTTGAAATAATCGCTGCTGAAGTAGTAGACAACAACAGCTCCACTTCCAGCCAACGGAATAGGAATCAACTACTAAAAGAAACATTTGGTTCTGGAAAGGTCCCATTAAATCAATGTGGATACGGGACCATTTATTTCCATTAGTATTCCAGTCATAACACCACTTAGTTTCAGTTTTTGGGGGATATTGTCTAGTTTCTTGACAAGTTTTACAACAGTTAACAGTGTACTCAATATCCTTATCCATATTCGGCCACCAACAGTAACCTCTAGCAATGGCTTTCATAGCTTCTATGCCAGGGTGAGTGGCATGAAGCTCTCTAAGCATTTTTTGTTGTAGGGTAGAGGGTAAAATAACCCGAGAGCCCCAACAAACACAGTCTTTAATTAGAGTAAGTTCTAACTTACGTTTAAAAAAGGCAGATAATCCTTATCACTTGTTGATTCAGGAAACCCCTTTAACAGCCAGTTAACTACAACACAAAGAACTGGATCTTTTGACGTTTCAGAAGCAATCTCTACAGCAGTGACAGGATACTCTTCAAACTCTAGCATAAGAACATCAGCGGGTTCAGGAGTATCTTCTGGAATATCAGGCAGTGGTATACGACTCAGAGCATCAGGCGAGCTCTGTAACTTTCCAGGTCTATATTCTAGTTTATACGAATACCCAGATAAAATTAGACACCACCTCAACAAACGAGGTGACAATGAGTTTGGAATTGTTTTTCCGGTCTAAAAATACCAACCAGGGGTTTGTGATCTGTGTAGATTACAAACTCCTTACCTGCTAAGTATCGGTGTAGTTTTTAACAGCTGTTATTATGGCCAGTGCCTCTTTGTCCAGCTGCGAATAACGTCGTTCTGTAGCAGATAACGTACGTGAGCCAAAGACAATTGGCCTTTCTTGACCTTCTTCCGGGTGAGCCAAAACCCAACCTACACCATATGGAGAAGCATCACACGACAAAATTAATTCTCTATTAGTATCATAGTGTGTCAACACACTGTCTGCACTTATTAATTGTTTTAAGTTGTCAAAAGCCAATTTATGTTCTTTTTCAAAACACCAAGTTGCATTTGCATCCAGCAATCTATGCAAAGGCTCTGCCAAGGTAGCTTTATCTTTTAGGAAAAAGTGATAAAAATTAAGCAAACCCAACCAAGCTTGCAATTCAGTCTTATTTTCTGGATATCTCGCATTTTTTATTGCCAAAATTTTCTCTTCTGTAGGTTGAACACCATCTGAGTTAATTCTAAAACCTAGAAATTCTATATCAGTTTGAAAAAACTTGCTTTTTTTCATATGCAGTTGAAGACCTGCTTCCTCCAGTCTGGTAAGAACCAATATTAGTCTTTCAGCCATTTCTTTTTTGGTTCTTCCACCAATAAACCCGTCGTCCAGGAAAACACTCACACCTGGAATACCAGCCAGCACAGATTCTATATATTTTTGAAACTGTCCCGGAGCAGAAGCTAACCCAAAAGGAAGCCGTTTCACACGCAATAATCCTCTAGATGTATTAACAGTCAAAATTTTAGCCGATTCCTCATCGACTTCAACCTGAAGATATGCTTGTGCTAAATCAATACTACTAAAGTAGCGACAACCAGAGAGAGTAGATAACATTTCAGCCGCTGTTGGCAAAGGAAAAGAGTTCTTTTTAATCTGTTTATTAACAGAAACTGAATAATCATAACAAATTCTTACTGAGCCATCTCGTTTGATTACTGGTACTACCGGAGAAGCCCAGTCTGAGTAATTGACAGGTTCTAGAACTCCCTCGAAAATCAATTTATCAATGGCTTCATCCACTCGTTTCTTGAGAGGAAAAGGCACTGGCGTGCCCTACAAAATACTGGTTTAGCATTGTAAACTAGCTCTACATGAGCTTTTGGTCCCTTAGCCATTCCTAATTTCCCACTAAACAGAGACTTAAATCTATTTAAAATTGCTTCACAATCAGGCTCGGAGTCAATATTAGAAACGCCAGCAATGGTGATACCCAGGACTGCAAACCAGTCTCTTCCTATAATGCTACGACCACCCCATCAGAAATAATTAATTTTAACTTACCGCAGTACTTGTCTTTGAAATTAACATGAACTAGAGTCTCACCTTTCACCTTTGAAAGGCCTTGGTTCCAAGATTTGAGAACTAAATTACTTGGTTTAAGATGTGGTGCACTCCTGGGCCACAGATTTTTAAACTGATCATAGTTCATAACCGTCAAGGCACTGCCACAGTCTACTTCCATGGTATGTTGAACTCCATTCAGCAAAACCTCAATCATAATGGGCGTGGCACTTGATATACTGGTAGATGTTTCAACTGAGTACAAATCTTCTTCTTGAAAACCCGGAGTTGGAGAATTATGATTATCTACACTTGCTTCAACCTGATTTGTCGAGGATAAACTTGGCGGCCTCCTCATACATCGATTAATTGTATGGCCCCTAATTTTGCAATAAAAACATGATTTTAACTTAAAAGGGCAGTCATTCGGGTGATGTGAATCATTTGCTCCGCATCGGTAGCAAAATTTTTTAACTTCAGTAGTCTTAGAGCTACTTGGTGAATCATTTTTTGTAACTGGACTTTTTGAAACAGATTATTAGTTTTAGTGTTCAGATTTAATTTGTTAACATCAGGGCATAGCAAAGGTTCTGAGGGCTCACTTACTGGATTAGAGTTTAAACGGCTGCCTCAAATCTTTAACGTTCTGTTTAGCAGCTTCATACGCTAGGGCCATTTGAGTCGCTAATTTAAGAGTTAAATTTGTTTGTGATAATAATCTCAACTGTAATGGTTCTTCCAAAACCCCACAAACCAAACGTATCATAAGCTGTTTATCTAAATCTTGGAATTTACAAGGCTTGGCCATTTTCCTTAATTCCACCACGAATTCCGAGATAGATTCGCCAGGCAACTGATTTCGAGTATAAAATTTGAAGCAAGAAACAGTCTCATTAGGTTGAGGTTCATAGTGATCCTCTAATTTACTAAGTAACTCTTCAAGAGTAAACTCCTCTGGGTCTCTAGGAGACAATAACGAAGTTAAAACATTTAACACTGCATCCCCTACATTAGACAAAAAAATAGCTCGCTGCCTGGTCAAATTAACAACTTCGTTCGCCTCGAAATAGTAATGAAGACGCTTACCGTAGGCTTTCCAAGTTGTTTTACAAGGGTCGAATTCGGAAATCGTTCCGTGCGAAGTCATACTAAACACAACACTACTATCACTTTCTATTCAACAAAAGTCAAAATAAAATCCACTTTAACTCGTCGCCAATATAAAGTTTCAGGGTAATTAAATAAAAGTCAGAACTCAGAACATTTCAAACAAGAACCAGAATCAGAATGATTTATTTCTCAACAACAACATCATCTAAATATGGCGGACAATCCGACACTTTAAACACCTGCTGAGTATTTAATAAAACCGGTCTTAGATGGCAAAAGGGTGGCGGAATACAAGAATCTACATTTAGTTGACGAGGACTACTTATTATATATAATTTTAATAAATACGTTAAATACAATTTAAAATGCTTTAAATATGTAATGCACCGATATTTATATTAATATTTATGAATAATCAATCATTAATTAATAATAGAACATAATAATTCAGCAACCGGAAGTATTGCAACTTTTTTTTAGAAAATTGTATATGTTAGGGTGGCAGCATTACTTAGTTGCACCAGTGAACCGACTTTCGTGTTATCAGTAGTGCTCCTTCTATATAGTATTATTCTAAGTATGGGAACTTAGAATAATACTATATATAGAAGAGCACAGGGCCGTAAACACAATGTAATTCCACTGATAACACGAAAGCCGGTTGACTGGTGCAACAAGTAATGCTGCCAACCTGACAACAAAACATTATTTTAAATATTTGTCATAAAATCTATTAATGAAGAAAGATCGTAAAGAACAAATATAATAACTTAAAACACCTGCTGAGTATTTAATAAACTGGTCTTAGATGGCAAAAGGGGCGGAATACGAGAATCTACATTTAGTTGACGAGGACTACTATTTGTATATAATTTTAATAAATACGTTAAACTACAATTTAAATGCTTAAAATATTGTAATGCACCGATATTTTATTAGTATTTATGAATAATCAATCATTAATTAATAATAGAACATAATAATTCAGCAACCGGAAGTATTGCCAACTTTTTTTTAGAAAATTGTATATTGTTAGGGTGGCAGCATTACTTAGTTGCACCAGTGAACCGACTTTCGTTTATCAGTAGTGCTCCTCTATATATAGTATTATTCTAAGTATGGGAACTTAGAATAATACTATATATAGAAGGAGCACAGGGCCGTAAACACAATTAATTCCACTGATAAACGAAAGCCGGTTGACTGGTGCAACTAAGTAATGCTGCCAACCTGACAACAAAACATTATTTTAAATATTTGTCATAAAATATCTATTAATGAAGAAAGATCGTAAGAACAAATATAATAACTTAAAACACCTGCTGAGTATTTAATAAAACTGGTCTTAGATGGCAAAAGGGTGGCGGAATACGAGAATCTACTTTAGTTGACGAGGACTACTATTTGTATATATTTTAATAAATACGTTAAACTACAATTAAATGCTTAAATATTATAATGTACCGATTTATATTAGTATTTTATGAATAATCAATCATTAATTAATAATAGAACATAATAATTCAGCAACCGGAAGTATTGCCAACTTTTTTTTAGAAAATTGTATATTGTTATGGTGGCAGCATTACTTAGTTGCACCAGTGAACCGCCTTTCGTGTTATCAGTAGTGCTCCTTCTATATATAGTATTATTCTAAGCCTAGAATCTTGTTTGTGCAACTAAGTAATGCTGCCAACCTGACAACAAAACATTATTTTAAATATGTGTCATATTAATTAATGAAGAAAGGTCCTAAAGACAATATTATAACTTAAAACACCTGCTGAATTTATAAAACCGGTCTTAGATGGCAAAAGAGTGGCGGAATACAAGAATCTACATTTAGTTGACGAGGACTACTTTTAATATAATTTTAATAATACGTAAAACTACAATAAAATGCTTAAAATTGAAATGACCGATATATTTATACTATTATTTTATGAATAATCAATCATTTATTAAAAATAGAACATAATAATTCAGCAACCGGAAGTATTGCCAATTTTTTTTAGAAAATTGTAAATTGTAAGGGTGGCAGCATTACTTAGTTGCACCAGTGAACCGGCTTTCGTGTTATTGGTAGTGCTCCTTCTATAAGTCTTAGAATAATACTATATATAGAGGAGCACAGGGCCGTAAACACAATGTAATTCCACTGATAACGCGAAAGCCGGTTGACTGGTGCAACTAAGTAATGCTGCCAACCTGACAACAAAACATTATTTTAAATATTTGTCATAAATATCTATTAATGAAGAAAGATCGAAAGAACAAATATAATAAGTTAGAACACCTGCAGAGTATTTAATAAAACTGGTCTTAGATGGCAAAAGGGTGGCGGAATACAAGAATCTACATTTAGTTGACGAGGACTACTATTTGTATATAATTTAATAAATACGTTAAACTACAATTAAAATGCTTAAATATTGTAATGCACCGATATTTATATTAGTATTTTATGAATAATCAATCATTAATTAATAATAGAACATAATAATTCAGCAACCGAAGTATTGCCAACTTTTTTTAGAAAAAAAAATTTATTAACTTTCTCACTCCTTTTTTTTGTTTGTTTTAGTTAATTTTTTAAATACTACTACTTTTTGATTGTGTTTTATAAGCAATTCTACACTTTCATTTTATTTCCTCTTTAAACTTTTAATGTTACTTGTTTTCTTCATAATTTTCTAACTTTAATTTTTTTTTTTTTTATTTTGTTTCCTACATTTTTTATTCCATATATTTTTAATCACATATAAAAATATTACTATAACATTTATATTAATTCTTTTTTTAACAATTTTATTTTTTTTGTATTTTACTTTGATTTTATATATTATTATTTATCTTTATATATTATTTTATGCTGTTTTTTTATTCTTTTGACTTTTTTTTTTTCCTTTTAGAATAATGGCTAATAGTATTATTATAAATATTGTATGATATTTTGTAATTAGTATGTTGCCTAATTGTATTTCTTTTTGTTATGTTATTTTTTTATGTAACTGGTATAAAATACCGTGAAATAAAGAGATTTAAAGAAAATTGTATATTGTTAGGGTGGCAGCATTACTTAGTTGCACCAGTGAACCGCCTTTCGTGTTATCAGTAGTGCTCCTTCTATATATAGTATTATTCTAAGTATATAGTATTATTCTAAGAAACCAATAGTGTATTGCTGGTCAACCCCAAGAATTGTATAAGGAGTCTTCAATTTCTAGTCTTCAATTCTGGGGTCAACCCAATGCATATATCCAGGTTCAGTTAAACCAATAGTGTATTGCTGGTCAACCCAATGCATATATCCAGGTTCAGCTAAACCAATAGGTATTGCTCACCCAATGCATATATCCAGGTTCATTAAACCAATAGTGTATTGCTGGTCAGCCCAATGCATATATCCAGGTTCAGTTAAACCAATAGTGTATTGCTGGTCAACCCAATGCATCAAGTTAGATTAGATACACTTTAACTAGAGTGCCTGATTATACAGGCACTCTAACTTTACTTAACTAAGATACATCATTTTAGTTAATTTCATAATTAAAGTGAAGCTTATGAGGTCGCTCGGATTACGGAAGATGGGAGGGGGTATCGATTCTGTTAAATTTCCTAATTAATAAAAGATTGGGTACAGGGTGCCTCGGAAATTTTCCTCATCACATCTGATTGGCTTTGCTCATCTTCCCTACTTTGGACTTAGTTCACTCGTCCTCAGAACAGACAATTCGCCAAATCTTTACTGTAACACGTCTTCGGACTGGCTTCACTCGTCCTTAAATAGTAAATACATCCGTTTTACTGAGATGAACTGCACCCAAGACCGTTGGTATGGGGCCTTTTCTTACTTCTTCATAATCTTTTTCAATCTAACAACGGGTCACTCCTCATATTATGGTCCTTATCATGATATGTAGAGTTATTTTAATATTTACACCTCAGAGGGTGAATAGCAACAGGGTTGATGGTTTGGCAGCCAGAAGCAGCCTTTTTGTGGGGGGAGGGGTAAAATCAGTGTTATAGGGTTAGAGTCAGTGTTTGCGGGGTAGAATCACTTTTTATTACATTATAATAATATGTACGATTTCTAATTTGTTTCTAATTCTTTACGAGTCCTACAGACATAAGCTGCAGTTTATTTTATTTCTGTTTATAGTTAGGTAATTGTTTAAATTCTTATCTATCTTGCTTTACTTTTTTTTAATGATTCCTGTGCTATTTGTTTCACATTATTTCAACATGAATCTTTTTTGTCTTGTGATTTTTGTAAGCACTATTTTTATCTTTTGAAGTTAATCATAAACTTAATTTATTTTATTTAGTTCCCTTCTATTGTTTTTATTCCTGAAATTTAGGTTTATTTTTCTTATCGGAGATTTTTCTTTACTTCAGTGTTTGTTCTTTTTATTTTTAACAATTTTTAATGGACGTTACTAATACTAAACATATTCAAGATAACTTGGCAACTTCATTTAGACATGGTAAATAATATGAAGTAAATCATACCCTGTAATAACAAAGAAATTAAAATAAAAATGGTTTTGGGGTGGTTAGAGTCAGATTTATTTATTTATTATTTATTTATATAGTAGGTCACGTGTGAGAGGGGAGTTTTCCAGGATAGGGAAGGAAGTTCTAAGGACGTTGTTTAATTTGTGAAGACCAGGGAAAAAGGTGGTGGTTAAATTAGTTCTGGAATTATTGATGACTAAAATAAACCTACTTCCTAAACCTCCGTCGGTTGCCTTTCGTCGTCCTCCTAACCTCCGTAACCTTTTTGTCCACACCAAACCTCCTTCTTCCTATTCTAATAATAACAACAATCCTCCTGGTATACATCCCTGTAATAGACGTGTTCCCCAACCTTGTAAAACCTGCCCTATTCTTAATCCTTCTACCTCGTTAACCAGTCCTGTTACTAATATATCATACCCCATAACTTCTTCCACTACGTGCACTTCTTCCAATTTAGTCTATGTTTTAGAGTGCACTCAATGTAACGCTTTTTATATTGGTGAAACTAAAACCCTCCTTTCCCTACGCATGAACAACCATCGTAATTCGGTTAATCACAACCCTGTCACTCTTCCTGTTGCCATACATGCTAGGTATCATAACAGTGATTTTAATTCTTGTTTTACTGTCCGCCCACTTCGTCTCCCCCTACCGGTACCTCTGATTGTGACAGAAGGAATATGGAGCTCGCTTACCAATATGTAACGAAATCTCGACTTCCTCCTGGTATCAACCAGAGATAGTAGCTTCCCCCCTTTTTTAGGAGTATTTTGTATTTCGAATTTTTATTGTATTTTTAATTTTTTTTTTCTCTTATTAGTTTTTTTATTTTACTCTGTTATATTTTTTTCCTTTTATATAAATCTTTATTTACATTTATATACTTTTAGTTTTTATTAAATATTTTATATTTTTCCTGTACCCTCCTTATTACGTGTAGTACGCGTCTGTATCGTTTGATAGTAACGAAAGCGTTCGGTAGTGTATAGTTTTACCACACCGCGCTGCAGTCTCACTACTTTTGGAACGCACATCAACCCTTTTCAACCTCCAGTACGTGCTACACTCCTGACGCAGCCGCACGGCGAAAGCTCGAGTACATCCTTTCCTTCTATATTTTAACCATCTGTAAGTTATTTTAATTGTTATATATATATATATATATATATATATATATATATATATATATATATATAATAATATATATATATATTATATATTATATATATATATATATATATATATATATATATTATATATATATATATATATATATATATATATATATATATATATATAGTCGGGAGACTGTGCGCATGCGTGTAACCGTCAACATCGTTTTTGTGGTGCTCTAACTTTTTTATTTTATTTAATATTAATGCTGAGTTTTTTTAAATAAGTAAAATTAGATATAATACTGTAAAGCCTAAAGACTGGAAAGAAAGTTTTTTTATGTGAAAATTTTACCTTAGTGATACAGTTTTTGCTGCACAAACTCACATCATTTGTTGCTGCGTAATCGACAGGTTATGTCACTCAACTTTTTATTCAAATATTTAAATATTACTCGCACTAGCTGCAATTTTTCGAATTAACAAATAATAATCAAAATTATTAATACTTCGATAGAGAGAAGTGTTTTGCTAGAACTCACGCACCCTACTAATTAAACCAAGTTATAGGCTTTGTTTACATCTTATAAGATAAGAGGCAATATTTAAACAGGTCAATTATTTTAATTGATTTATGCAAGAAATAAATACTTACGAAAATCATATTCTAGTTCACATCATTTCCGCTAGATCGTATAAGCTGTTCTATTTATCTATTCTTCTTAAATTCATACCTATTTTTCGAAGACATTTTCATCCAAATAATATATTTTTGTACTAAATCCTTTATTACTTCAGATTCTAATTAATTAAAACTTTATGTCAAATAAAAGAACTGCCTCAGAAAGTGTCTCGCCTATATCTAATACAAAGAAGAAAATGGCAGGACCTGGTGTGAAAATTGGAGAAATGGACACTGCTCAATTCAAAGAATTATTAGAGGGTTCATTAGCTTCAATTAGGATTGATTTATCGAATATCAACTCCAAGCTCCAATCGCAGGACAATACAATCCTAGATCTTAAAAACGAAATCATAAGCCTTAAAAAAGAACAAGAATCTATGAAAACTAAACTTGGTGATATAGAATGCCGATCTCGGCGAAACAATCTTATATTTCGGGGAGTCTCAAAAAAAGAAGATGAAACTACTTATCGCGATGCAATAAATAATTTTCTATTCGATAAATTAGATATTGAAAAAAATTCTATCTTGATAAATAGAGCACATCCGTTTGGCCAATCGGATTTAATTGCCCACATACCTTTAGACTCTGATTTAGAAACAATTTTAAGGAACGCCTATAAATTAAAAGACACGAGTTATGCAGTTCACCGAGATATTCCTAATCCCGTAAGAATTAAGCAAGGTAAACTTAGAGCTTTAGTAAAAGAGATCCATAAACTTAACACTCAAGTAAAAGCTTTTCTCAAATTTGGATTTATTTTAGTCAACAATCATAAGTTTACCCTGGAAAATGACAACAATATTTATTTCAACGGAAACATAGGTCAAAGTAAATTAGAGGAGATACTAGGCATGGAGGTGACTGAAATTCTGCAAAAAATAAAACAAAAACCTGTTCGCCCGTCATCGTCTAAACCAGGCTCGGTACCTACCTCACCAACAAGCCCTAAAACACCCAAGGGTAAAAAGAAAAGTGGCATTTTGGCAAAAAAGGAGTGACCTTCGGACTCGGCTTCCCCACTGAACATAATATTTTGGAATGTCCATGGATTTAATACTTTGTTTTCCCTAAATAAATTTGAAAAAGAGTTTCTAACCTCATTTGATATTCTTTGTCTATCTGAAACTTGGCTATACAATAATTTACAGCAACTTCCTAAGTTCTTGTCTAAGTTTGATTTAACTAACTGTATTTTTTCTAATGCTACTAAAACTTGTTCTAGAGGCAGAGCTTGTGGTGGTTTAATTGTACTTATTAATCCTAATATTTCATATACTGTTCTAGACATCTCTCCACACTGGGTTATTTTTCAAATTACAAGAAACTCATTGATATTCACAATTATCTCAGTTTATTTTAAACCAGATTTAGAGGTAACGGGTATTTTTTCTAAGCTTGAAAATATTGTATCTCAACTTTTAATTAAAGATCCTTTCGCATTTTTGATCTGTGGTGGCGATTTTAATGCTAGAATTGGTAATTTAAATAACAATATTGAGAATGAAATAGTAAATTTATCAATTTTTTCTAGTAATAGAGAGGCTCTCTCAAACACCACAGATAAAAAAAGGTGAAGTTCTTGTTGAAGTAATGGAGTCGAATAGTATGATAGTTGCTAATGGTAGAAGTCCTAAAGACTCTCCAGCCCAGTATACTTTCCTTTTACTTTACAGACAGTATACCAGTATACATTTCAAATCGTGGTGTGAGCATTATTGATTACATTTGGCTATCGGCGGCTTGTTTACCTTTAGTATCTTCCTTTAATATTTCTACAAATCTTCACTCAGACCATCTACCCTGTTGTATTAATATATGGTCCCAAAATAATCAAGCTAAAAATAATGCATTACAACCTAAACAACCTAAAACCCAAGGCTTTAAATGGAATAAAGAAAACCAAATAAAATATCAAATCTCTATGTCTCAAAATAAAACTTTGTACCTTAATAGTTTGTCTCCTGATGTCCTTAATAATAATATCATTAATTCTATTAAATCGAGTGCTAATGCGAATAATATGTCTTACATAAAGCCTAAGTCTGGAAGTAACCAATTTCAAAAACCTCCTTGGATCAACTCTGAATGCTTAGCCCTAAAAGAACTTTGGCGTAAGCAATTAAAAACGTGTCGAAAAGAACACTTTAAGAAGCAAGATGAGCTTAATTATTTATGTTTCCTAAAAACAGAATATCGCAAGACATTGCGTTGCTCTAGGAAGGCTTATCATACTAATCTTTTAGATGCATTATCAAACACAAAAGACTCTAAATCGTTTTGGAAAACTGTAAACATATTTTCTTCAAACGCTGTTTATAACTCCCCTATCTCTGTTGATGATTGGTATAAATACTTATCCACAATATATCCTAAAAGAACTAATAAGCCTTTACCAACTGAAATAATTAATCATTATCAAACTCATCCAATTTTGGATAAATCTATCTCCTTAGAGGAGGTAGAATATGCACTAAAAAAATGTAAGAATAACAAAACACCGGGATTAGATGGTCTGAGTTATGAATTTTTCAAAAATCTTCCTGCCGAATGGGTCCATTATCTTCAAAATATGTTTAATGTCATTCTGGATACTGAAATTATCCCCCAATGTTGGGGTGAAATTAAACTTACCATGCTCCACAAAAAAGGAAGCAAATCGGATTGCTCAAACTATAGGGGAATTGCTCTATTAAATACAATTGAGAAAATATTTAGTAAAATTATCCTTGAAAGGATAATTCTATGGGCTGAGAGTTTAGATCTTTTACCTGAAGAACAATCAGGATTTAGGAGAGGAAGAGGTTGTCTAGACAATCTTTTCACTCTTTCTTCGGCGATTAATATTCAACTATTAACAGGTTCTCCTTATGTCATTGTGATTTTTGTGGACTTCTCAAAGGCCTTTGATTCAATTGTACACTTTCTTTTATGGAACAAGATGATTAAATTAGGGATGAGCCCAAAGTTGATTAATATATTAAAAAATCTGTATGATGTAGCAAATGTTTTTGTTAACGTAAATAATGTTCCTTCAGAGAAAGTAAAGGTTTCTACAGGAGTTTTACAAGGTGAGCCTGTTTCTGCAATTATTTTTGCTCTCTTTATTTCAGATATCATTCAGTTTTTTCACTCAAAAGGGGTTAAAGGAGTCAAGCTTTCTTTTGCTCACAGGTTACTTCTCTTGCTTTACGCTGACGATGTTGTATTCTTGGCTCAGTCCTGAACTGATGCCAGGAAATACTTAATTTATTATTTGAATACTGCTCTCTAAATGGTCTAAAAGTAATGTAGACAAAACTAGAGTCGTTCAATTTTCTAAAAGCCCAAAAAAGAAAAAGCTTAGAACTCTCTTTTACAATGAGAATCCTCTCAAATATGTAAAACAATTTACTTACTTAGGAGTGCCGTTTTCAAGCTCAGCGAAGTTCTCTTTAGCATCCAAAGAATTTCATTTCTAAGGGAAACATGGCACTTGGCAAAACAAAAACTATTCTGATGAAGTCGAAATCTGACTCGCATGAAACCAAAGTAACTTTATTTAATTCTATCGTTACCTCTACCCTGTTGTATGCTGCAGAAATTTGGGCTCCTAGATATGCCCAACAATTAGAATCAGTCCATTCTAAATTTTTTAAAGCATATATTTTTGGCCTAACTGTACTCCACACTACATGGTAAGACTTGAATCTGGCTCTCTGCCAGTAGAATCTAAAATATTTTAAAGCCATGATCTCTCTTTTGACTAAAATACTGGGTATGTGTGATAATAGACTCCCCAAAATATGTTATCAATCTCTACTTCATATTAAGTCAAAACAATTAACAATGAGCAGTATAATTGGGGTGTCTCAGTTGGAAAGCTTCCTCAGTAAAATAAATAGCGAGTATGTGCTAAATTTAAACTTAAATGAGCTTATTGCAGCTACTCCTACCCTGTTAAACAATTTTAATAATTATTTACACCAATTAGATGTTGAGAGAGTTCTTAAATCGTCTTATTCTCCTTTATATAAAGAAATTTCTACCTTTTCAACGAACGGAGAATCTTATCTGAAATTTAGAGTTGGTTTAAATATCACTAGAACAATAAGTCAAATTAG
>JACMZG010000280.1:9775-21332 GCA_018340805.1 Microvelia longipes
AATCATTTTATTTCATTTTCTCATCGCATCAATTCATGTCATGTTCATTTTCATTCGCATAAGCATGTTTATTTTCATTTTCGGCATCGCATCATCATTTCATTTTCATTTTCATTCTCATAATCATTTTATTTCATTTTCTCATCGCATCATCATTTTCATTTTTCATCGCCATAAGCATTTATTTCATTTTCATGCATCATCATTTCATTTCATTTTCATCTCATAATCAAATTTTATTTCATGTTCTCATCGCATCATCATTCATTTTATTTTCATCGCATAAGCATTTATTTCATTTTCTCATTCGCATCATCATTTCATTTTCATCATATAAGTAAATGTTATTTCATTTTTGCATCGCATCCATCATTTCATTTTCATCGCAATTAAGCAATTTTATTTCCATTTTCTGTCAATCCGCATATCATTTCATTTCATTTTCATCTCATAATCATTATTTCATTTTCTCATCGCATAAGCATATTTATTTCATTTTCCGCATCGGCATCATCATTTGCATTTCATTTCATCGCAGAAAGCATTTTATTTTCATTTTCTCACGCATCATCATTTCATTTCATTTTCATCGCATAAGCATTTTATTTCATTTTCTCATCGCATCCATTCATTTCATTTCATTTTCATCTTCTAATCATTTATTTCATTTTCTCATCGCATCATCATTTCATCTTTCATCGCATAAGCATTTTATTTTTTTTCAAATTTTCTCATCGCATCATCATTTCATGGTCATTTTCATCATATAAGTATTTTATTTCATTTTTCATCGCATTCATCATTTCATATTTCATCGCATAAGCATTTTATTTCATTTTCACCTCTCATCGCATCATTCATTTCATTTCCATTTTCATCTCATAATCATTTTTTTCATTTTTCATCGCATCATCATTATTTCATTTTCATCGCATTAAGCATTTTATTTTGCATTTTCTCATCGCATCATCATTTCATTTCATTTTCATCTCATAATCATTTTATTCATATTCTCATCGATTCTCATTTCATTTTCATGCATAGCATTTTTATTTCATTTTCTCATCGCATCATCATTTCACTTTCATTTTCATCCAATAATCATTTTATTTCATTCTCATCGCATTCATCAATTTCATTGTTATTTTCATCGCATAAGCATTTTATTTTCATTTCTCATCGCATCATCATTTCATTTCATTTTCATCTCATAACTCATTGTGTATTTCATTTTCTCATCGCATCATCATTTCATTTGCATTTTCATCGCATAGCATTTTTATTTCATTTTCTCATCGCATCATCATTTCATTCATTTTCATCGCATAAGCAATTTTATTTCATTTTTCCATCGCATCATCATTTCATTTCATTTCATCTCATAATCATTTATTCATTTCTCATCGCATTCATCATTTCATTTTCATCGCATAAGCATTTTATTCATTTTTCATCGCATTCATCATTTCCATTTCATTTCATCTCATAATCCAATTTTATTCCATTTCTCATCGACATCATATTTTCATTTCATTTTTTCATCGCATAAGCATTTTATTCATTTTCTCATCGCATCATCATTTCATTTCATTTCATCGCGTAAGCATTTTATTTCATTTTCTTCATCGCTCATCATTTCATTTCCATTTTCATCTCATAATCATTTTATTCATTTTCTCATCGCATCATCATTTCATTTTTCGATCGCATAAGCATTTTATTTCATTTTCTAATCGCATCAATCTTTCATTTCATTTTCATCCATTAACATTTTATTCATTTTCGGCATCGCATTCATCATGTTTCATTTCATTTCGATCGCATAAGCATTTTATTTCATTTTCTTCAACGCTCATATTTTCATTTCATTTTTCATCGCATAATCATTTTATTTCATTTTCTCATCGCATTCATCATTTCAGTTCATCGCAAAGCATTTTATTCATTTTCATCGCATCTCAATTTCATTTCAATTTTCATCGCCATAATTATTTACATCAATAATTCGCGAAATCAACACTTTGTTATTCTCGTACATAGAGGATGTCATGATCTCATGGTGGCATAGCAGTTTAAAAACAAAATAATAAATTAAAAAGTTATGAATTATGTTTAATTTATTGTGTGATTCTCCGATAAAGTTAATATAGCTTTTTATAATAAAAACGTTGTTATGAAAGTTGATAAAGATTTTGACACAAAATTGTCTAAAAAAATTAGCATTAAACTGGCATAATTGCCTGATGTAATTGCATCGGCTTTAGTTAGTGTTTAAATTTTGTAGACACTTTCACAGCTGGTGTGTCTCTGATTCACTTACTCCGGCTACCAATGCAACTCTAAAAATTTTCAGAATTATAGTCCTAATTTGATATGTTCATGCTACATGCCGACTTTGCCAGACTTTCTGTTACAGACTCTGTGTGCTAATATTTTCGTTAACGGGTTGAAATGATTAAGCAGTCTAGAAGGACCATCACCCTTCCTAAACTGCCGCTGCCACGTACATATTAAAAATTTAGAATTTTTCTGACAAAATAATAGATAAGTCAGAAGGCCGGCTGACTCCCCTCTGACTTGTTATTGCACGCACTGACATAATTAATTATAAAATTATTTTAATATTATTCATTTCACCATATAATAGAATAAATAGAATATTTAAATAATTTAAATACAAAATTCCAATCAATTTTATCTAATCTATATCCGATACCAAATTTTCAGAATGATTCTTTACCATTCCTAACTATTTAAAATAATAATATTTATTATAAAATTAATAATTGCTGCTAATTTAAAACAAAAACATATAATTATAATATTAATTAATAATGATATAATTTCCATTATTAACCGGGAGATTCCATTTCCATACATAAAATTTTGTAATAATCAATATGGAGACTCCACATTTTGAATACAATTTTATTTTCACTAATTAATTGTATTATATAAAAATTAAATGATTTTTTACATCATTAAAACTTCAAAATTAATAAATTAGTAATAAATGATTTCACATCATTTAATTACTTTATATTTTTTCTTCATTATATATCATTGTATATTGGTATAAGTACTTTATACGTTCAGTTTTCGTACATTTCTTGACCCTTTCATATTTAGATCCTCGTGTGTTTTCGCTTTTTTTTTATTTTGTACTATCTTTTTTTACGGGCGTTCCAGCCCAACAAATTAAATTAAATAAAATTTTGATAAAATGAAGGTGAAATGTGTTCAATAAGGGAAAAGTGTAGAAAGAGAATTAATTGATGTTTTGAATCATTGAGTTTTGTAGAAACTATTAGAGAAGAGAAAGGATATGAAAATAACAGATTTTTTTTGTGAAAAATTTGTTCACTTGAAGAAACAATTTAAAACGATTTAAGATTTATTCCAGATCTTGTATGCTTATTTGAAACGACAATAAAATGGTTGAAATTTTGGTTGAAATAATGAAGGCGGAATGCTAATATATAAAAAAAATGAGGAATGATTAATTAACGAAATTGAATGATGCATTGAATGAGGCAGAATGGAAATTTAAAGAATAATTTATATGTGAGGAATAAAATTAAATTTCTAAATGATTGAAATTGTTTTAGGCCTCAGCAATCACTGGTTAAGTTTTATTTTATCGATCCTAACTCTATCTACTATAATTCAGTAGATTATGAAAATTGATTTGAGTAATTATTATTTTATTTGAAGTTGTAATTTTGTTGGGTTTCTAGGCTTTTTGTTGTTTGGTGTGTAGATGTCTAGGGATATACCTAGAACCCTCAAGAATTTGTGTATCCTTTCAATCTCACTCGGATACCCTTCTTTATTGCCCGTGATTCAGCGGGTCTATGTGGTAAACCCGTCTTGATGTGACTTTTCAGCAAGCGAATTGGCTCGTTTAATCATCATACTCCTCCAAACATGATTCAATTACATTAAGAAATCACTATATACCCAACTAAATTATACACTACCACAATTACGCTACTGACACTTTACTCATCGTTCTGATTGGTATCACCGATTTTTCGGCCTGTGGCCTATTAGGTCTTCTTCCCCGCTCCTCGGAGAAGGAAGGCCGATGGCATTGCTGTCATCTTCCCCTCTATTCCGTCCGGAGCTTTCTTATCAAGAAGTCCTTACATCAATCTTTCGAGATATATTTTTTTTTTTAAAGCACTCACGAATCGTTCGTACAGGTTTAGCAAAAATCACGGTTAATTTTAACGTGGTGCTTAATAAGAAGGACTCTAGTACGAGGAATTTATTATGAGTAAGGAACGAAACAAGATGGATCCAGTAATGCCCAATGCTGCAATGCAGAGTACATTCATAAATATTAGCTGCCTTAACTATGGACAATATCAAGACGTGATTTATTACTATTCTGTTTGTTACATCCTTGAGATATTTAAAGATATAGGGCACATGGCAATATCCTTCACAAGAAAAACCAAGTTCAAGTAGCATTCACTTTTATTTTATAGTTATATACGGATCATCTACATTCTTTATAGCATGGATTTAGTAAAAGAATCATTTTAAATTCATTTATAGCACGACTCAACCAAAATCGATAGCATTCCTCCAATGATAGTCGTATAAGTATCATTCTTTCATATTATCAATTTAATACCATTCCATAACATTCATTTCCAATTGGTTGCCCAAAGGGGACTCATTCCTAAAGCAATTTAACCGAAATCAATTAAAAATTCATTTTCAACTCTGTCCTACATATCGTCATATCGTATCAACTTTCAAATTCAAGAACATTACATTTCAAATATGGTTACCTAAATATCATTCATTATAGCATTAATTAATTAAATTCATTTCAAAAATGGTTACCTAAACATCATTCATTATTAGCATTAATTAATAAATTCATTTCAAAAATGGTTACCTAAACATCATTTCATTATAGCATTAATTAATAAAATTCAATAAAAATGCATTTCAAATATGCTTGCAACCGTAAATTTTACTTAACCACGACAATGTTTAACTCGTTGCTAAACTCTAGTCGCAGCAAAATCTTATTCACTAATCTATTAAAATGCTTCTAGAATTTATGTCGTCAAAAAAAATGTAAAACGACGTCTCCGATGCTATCCTGTCTCATGTCCACGAATGCTTCACCTCTACCCCACTCCGATCAAGAACATGGTTTTGACTGCCCATGATGTGAGCTTTGTGACCCATCATGAGGTTACATTGACGCACTTGGACATTCCACCATCACCAAATCATCATTCGGTTTATGGCGTACACCCTGAAAGACACAGGACAAATGGAGTTTAATTACCATTCATCGAAAAAATCAAAGAGTTCGTTAAAAATTCCTGAAAATTTATTAACTTCCATTACTCAAAAAAAAATAAAATAAAAAAAATCTTTTCTAATAAATTATAAGCAGGACACACCAAAATTAAAACTATAGCGTCTCAGTATCTACCCCTCACAGAGTTACGTCTGGTAATTCTACTGCCGGGTGATCTCTCCATATTCAAAATTTTTGTTGAGCCTTTATATAAACATAAGCGATGAAATTACTGTTGTTTCGTTTGGTGGTAATTAACAATTTTGCAGTTATTCGTTTGCCGATAAATCAGAATTGACCAAGTGATAATTAACAATTTTCAGCTGTAAAACTTGTACAATAAATTATAATCTCAATCGTGACAGTCTCAAAAATTTCTTAATCAAAAATTTAAAAAAATGAAAAATTGTGAGCTCCAACTGAGAGAATCGGGCTTTTGTTTGCCTCGAATTCTCTCTCCAATTCTTTCTCTGCTGGGATTGGTGAGGTTTGGGAAAATTTTGGAAAACCCAGAATTTCCAAATCCGCCATTCTGATTGGGACAACAGTTAACTCACGCCTGCTTTTTCTCGATGTTGAAATCGATGGATTTTTCCCGATTTCATCATCGCGTTGATCGTAGGCTGGTTACTTCAATCAACATTGGTAATTTTAATTAATTTTTATATGTATGTTTTTTTTCTATTTTAGACTATTTTGGGCCACCGGATATAATATAGTCATAAGTAGTAACAACATAAAATTATATAATAATCATAAAATGGACTAGAACAAACAACAAAAGTTGACATATATATAATGATAAAAAGATAAAATTAATAATATTAATTAATAACGATAGCAATACTTGTAATAATAACAAGGAAATATTTAGTAATAATAATACCATTTAATTGTAATAATACTATTATAATAATATATTAATAGTCCACTTTCATAATAATATCGATCCCTACCACAACGTGGTTATTAGTTGTCTGCCGATAATTCTATTCCATTTATCTCATACCTTTACTATATCTACATTCATATATAAAATAAATTTATATATATACTCTAGCTCGTTCCAGCCCAACCAAATTTTACTGTGTTTTAAGATGTGTGTATATGTTAGTGTATATATAAGGTAGATATGATCCTATATACTTTATATATATATAATTATATATATCAATTTGTAAATAAACGAAAGTTAGATCCTTCTCTTCGCCATTTGTATTGATTATCAATGCCATATTATAAATGTACTACACATCTGTTTGTTCATTTTATTTTACCTTGTTTAGTTATACTTTTTAGTTATTTCTATCTTTGCCGGAACTTTATAAAGACATCCATTAGTATATATGTATATTATGTTATTTTATAAGGCTATATCGAAAAAAAGTGATCGTTTGAAAGTTTTAAATATTTTAAAATTAACTTTTTTTGTTAATTAATTCTAAAGAGTATAAACTTAACTTTAAAAAGTATATTATAAAAAATAATCGCTTGTTAAGATGTTTTCTATACATAGCAGCACAATCCTCAATTAATTTTTTCATTGTTCAAATAGTTTCTTACCCATTACGAATTGTGAATTTTGGTAGCTCACTATTAGTAAGGTCTATTTCCACAAATATATGTTCAAATCTGTACTTACTTCTCTCCAGTCTTTTAAAAAGATTATTGTCACAAATATTATTATCTGGTGAATAGGAGGTTGACGAAGAAGTTTTACGTTTTTAGAGTCTAAATTCAATAGGTATCGGTGGTATATATTATATGTGTCGAGTTATAAAATTACCAGTTTTGGGTGAAGAAACATTGATGTTCTTTTGTAGAAAATTAATTGAGATTTTGAAGAAATTGGATATCTTAGCATTTGATCGTTTCATTTCGTTCTTAATATTTCAAAGTAATGGTAAAATAGTTAATAATGGAACCATGCACTCCTTTTCCATCGTTGGACCTGGACAGAGTCGGAGGAAGGATATATCACTAGCAACAACTTTTCTGCTTAACCAATACCAATTTTGCTGGCTGCTTTAATTTCTCTGACAATTAAAAAAAACTTTTGGTCAACATTTACAGATTTATTTACACAACTTTTTGTAATAATTCCGATTAATTCATTACAATCGATCAACTCGAAATTTTGTTTGCAATCTATAAGAACATGAGGTGTATACCCAGTAGAACCTCTTAGATCTTCCTGAATTACACGTTGCAACCATTGAACGGTTATTTTGGGCAAATATTCGGATTATTTCGTCAAATAGTCATACCATTATTCTTTACCATACCTTAACATCGTCAAACGCTCCTCGCTTTTTCTTTTTCCACTTCCCCCAGTCGCTGAAATGTTTGTCCTTTCTCCAGTAGAAATGTCTCATTAAGTCAACTAATTTGAATAACAACCTGCGGCCATGCTTTATAAAAAAATCTCAGAACCTCATAAGGTTTCATTTGTTACGTCTAAGAGTTTCAATTTAATAAATACATTTATCTTTTGGCATTCCGATAATAATCTGAAATTAATTTATTAAAACATAGATTTTTTAAAATTAACGCTTATCTATTCAAAAATTAAACAAAAAATTTTAATTGAAAATATTGGGTTTCCTATCGTACCATTTTATTATCAACCTTATTCTTGTCGTTTATCCTGATCTCCGCTGAATGTTCAATGAGACCAGTCGGGATTTCCTCATAAGCACGTTTTAATGGAATTGGATTAGCCTGGGGATGGACTGATAGTAAACCACAAGAATTACACACACGTGTGTCGAATTCCCCCTTGTTCCGAGTCCAGCGAGCAAAAGTGGTACTCTGTCTTTTATTCTTAAAAGAAAGCCCTTGATTATTCCATTATTTTTAAAACCCCGACCACATTCGTTTCACAAGAAAAGTTTTATTTGTACATACACTTTACAGACGACCTCGAATCATCACTCATCGTCGAATATTTCATGAATTGGCTGCTTTAACTAGGATCGATGGTCCTTCCACACTGCGGCCTAGTATTAGCGACGGTGAGGCCTCCGTCTCCATGTGACTCTTCACCATGCGGAAGTAACGACTGTTGTGTTGACGGAGTGTGAATTCTCTTTATTTCCTGTGACATCTGGACAGTAGTTCACTATTTTTCTCACTCAGTTCTTTTGTTGATATTTTGTGTTTCCTAGTTCTATTCTTAGCGCATGACCCGGCCCGACATTTCTGATGTTCAACTGAAATGATCTCTTCTGGCTACAATTGCCTGCGTGTTTAGATCACGGGATTAGATGTCATCCTGAACGATAAATATTTACAATTGGTATTTAATTTTACATCTATCAGAAAAATTAACATTCGCTAATTGAATAATAGAGTAAGGGTAACTTTTATGAAAAACTCTAGCAAAATCTTTGTTTCATTAAGATTATGGCTTTTAGTGGTGTCATAATTATTAATTACCCAGAAAAATTATACAAAAAACAGAAAAGTTTTATAATTATTCACATATGTAAAATTTTGTCACGAGGGATCATGCGTAGCGCTGTTATAATCATTTAACTCGACTGGATCCGCTTATCCTTTCGTTGCAGTTTGTGGGCCGTAAACCCACCAGGGGTCGCAGGTCAGTTCTGGCCACTCAATCTTCTCTCATGCCATCGGGGCATGGTATACATGGCGCTGTTACAAATCCGCTGGTCCTTCACAAAGCTGCCATTTCTTTCTTGTATCGTATTGCTGTAGTCATTCTAGATATAAGAAAATTAACGTTACTCCATATTTATACCAGATTGTGTGATATGTTAAACTTTAAATAATAAAGAAACTTAATGCAGTTTAAAATTTTCGATTATCCTAATTTCATGCTAATGGACTAAAAAGAATTAGCTAATATAAGATCAAATAGGGCAAGGAAATTCCATAACTAAATTAAATAACTTAGAAAGGGCAATAACTTAAATTATATTATATTGCAAATGTTAAAATTAAATCATTTAAGACTAAAGATCATTATAGAAAAATATTTTTATAATAAAACCAATCAAGATAAGTTAAATACAACATATTAATTGAAATTCATTGTTTGGATTAGCCAAAACTCTCTTATAATTCATTAAATAAAAAGTAATAGCCAACAAAAGGAAAATTAAATACTGCAGGTATCACTTTGTCAGCATCACCGTATTTTCCTTAACTTGCTCCTCCAAAAACCTCTTAGCCATTTTCCTCATAATACGTCATTAAAACATCATTTCTTCCTCATTAAGCATTGCTTCATCATTAAAAAAAACCATCAAATCATTAAATGTTTATGCGTTCCTCTTCATTAATCATTACATGTTTATGCTTATTCAATTTCTATCCACATCACTTAAACAAGCTTCACTCATTTATCAAATTCGTTTCTATGTCATAAGTAAATCGTTTCATCTACATTTCATAGTCTAAGCTGCTTTTTAATAAACATTCTAGTATCATTTCATCTATATTTCATAGGTTGAATCGCTGTTACATTCAATCATTCTCGTTTCGATTCACACGATTTCATAATTAAATCTGCTTCTCGAATGGAGCCATCTCAGTTAAACATAATGATAGTTTTACAAAAATATTAAAATGAAACGTTAAATAAAATTATCATTAATTTACTTGCAGAATTATTGATCTTTCCGTCGATTTTTATAAAAATCGACTTTAAATAACGGTAATTCATTAATATTGATGAATTTTTTAGTGTTTTTAACGATTTAGTGCTTAGTGTTTTTTATAGGTTTTTCGAATTTCCTTTTAATAACTATCATTCTAGCATCCTTCATTCGTTCCATGGTCTGATGATTTTATTATATGATCTCTGGTCGCAGTATTACACTTTGCCCAATTATGTTTTCCGTGACACTCCTGGACACAACGGATGATGATGTATGGTACCGTTCTGCTTACTATGCACTGCCGTATAGCTTCTGACAAATTCATCATTGCATCCCTCTGTTCAATAGACACTGTGGACTGTGTCAATTATGTTATCGGGTTCTCTCAAAGACTCTTCGAGCAAAATTTTAAACATTTTTTTTGTCTCAGAATTGCGATGCATGGAATTAATACATCTGTTTTTTGTGCATCAGGCCTGGAACGAAAAGTTCTCAATCTCATAATATTTATTGAGAATAATAATAATTTTTAGAAATTTTATAAAAACAAGTAATACAAAAATAATATAAAATACTCATATAAATATAAGGTGGCATCTGACATTATTCCTTTTTTTATTTATTTTATCAAGCATTACAACTCGTGTGCCAATTTTGCAAAAAAAATAAATAATTATTATACACTATAATAATATATTAAGACGAATAATCAATAATAATATAACAATAATTGACTAAAATGATAATAATATTAATTATTCCTGTCTACCAATATAAATTTCTAATGCCTGCACAAGTATTAATTTTTAATGATACTATATAATTCGCACCTTCCTTAAGATTCATGTTAATTTTTCTTAATCTACGTAATAATACTTTATTTTTTAATAATGTTCTACATTTATATTTTTATTATTATTCCGACCATACTTTGTTATAAATTATATTTTAAATAAAATAAATATATATTCCATGTGGCTCCGATATGTTCGTTTCATTTCTTTGTTTTGATTTTTTTGTTTTAATCGTTGTATATTTATTTTTTCAGCTCTCCATTTTATTATTTGTTATCTCGTCAATTTTATTCTATTTCGAATTTTACTCTTGATTTCCCTTCGATTTCATTTTTTGTTTACTCACTTAAACACTAGAACTACCAAAAAATTTTATATTATTATTCCTAGTTGTACCAATCCGTCAATTGACGGATGTGTTAGATCTTGTGGAATGAAGAAAAACTAAACAATATTATTTTCTGACCCAATATTAATTAAAAACCTCAAAAACTTATTTAATTAATTTGGGCCGTGTAGGCGGTAGGTCATAGTAATTTTATTAAATTATAAAATCGATAATAAAATATAATAAAAAATAATCAAACTAAATGAACAAAATTTATCTTTTAGAAATTTTATTTGATTATAAAATTTAACACTAGAGTTTAAAATAAAAAGACTTCAAATAAACAATTTCAAACAAATTTGATTTTAGGGCTTACGCCGAGCTTCGCTTCCTATATATTTTTAAAAAGAAAACCGGTAATGGCAATAGCCGTTCGTACAGAAATCGAATGGTGGGCCAAATGTCCGCACCACGTATGAAA
>JACMZG010000281.1:0-2500 GCA_018340805.1 Microvelia longipes
TCATAAACTTAAATTTAGTCATAACTTTAGTAAAAATTGAGATATATAAGAGATTTTAGTATGATTCGATGTAGAATTTTTTCTCTAACTGATAATTATATAAACATTTAATAATATCAGCAAAAAGTGATAATTATTTTAATCACGTGTATTTTTAATGAACCAACATAAATGTCTAAACTATTGCTAAAAAATTTTAAATTTGAAATAAAAATAGTACATTTAACAGAGAATTAAAAATTATACTAGAAAAAGCAATTTGAGCTTAATAAACATAATAAATACAAACAAAAAGATAAAAAAAATTTAAAATTTTTACACAAATTTTCAAAAGAGAAATGCCCTAAATTTCTTATTTTTAACCGTTTTTGATAAATTTTTTCGCTAACCATATTAAGAAAACAGTTTTACATCTAAATAAATATATTTTGGAAACAATAAATTAATACTAAAGTCGCCGGTTTCAGGAATGCTACCCAAGGTATATATCACAGTATATATGTGAGCTGACTATTTAATTATAGTTGATTAGTTGAAAATATACTGATTGATTATTTGTTGGCTCATATAAAATCTATCAATTGTTAATACAATTGTGGATCAGTACAGAATATTTTGTTAGTAGCCCTACAGCCAACGCAGCGATAATCCTTAAATAATCTTTATGATTGTTTACGTTTATACATATTCGTCCGGGTGAATATAGCAGCAGCATTGTAGCAGTTGCAATTTCATTTTCTCTGTCCAGGCCTGTATCTTGTCAGATTTAATTGATTAATTCAATTAATTACCTATCATTTATGAGGGTTTAACGAATAAAGAAATAGTTGCTTTGCAATTATAACGAATGACCTAATGTAGCTGTGTTTAAATATGCAGTTATGCGATTGAATATTAACGAAATGACTCGCTTAGGCGGTCGTATATATATAAATATCTGGTTGATCCTGCCAGTAGTCATATGCTTATCTCAAAGATTAAGCCATGCATGTCTAAGTACACAGTTTTATAAACTGAAACCGCGGATGGCTCATTATAACAGCTATTATTTAAGAGATATAATCTATTTGCCACAAGATAACTGTGGTAATTCTAGAGCTAATATTTTAAAGAATGCCGTGACTCACGAAGCGGCGGATTTATTAGATCAAAACTAACCTGTCGCAAGGCAGAATTTTGATGACTCTGGATAACTTCACTGATCGTACAACCTTTGTGTTGACGACGAATCTCTTGAAATGGCTGACCTATCAACTTTCGATGGTAAGATCAAAGCTTACCATGGTTGTAACGGGTAACGGGGAATCAGTGTTCGATTCCGGAGAGGGAGCCTGAGAAACGGCTACCACATCCACGGAAGGCAGCAGGCGCGAAAATTACCCAATACCGGTTCGGTGAGGTAGTGACAATAAATAACAATATGGGCCCTAGTGGTTTCATAATTGCAATGAGAATATTTTAAATACTTTATCAAGTATCAATTGGAGGGCAAGTCTGGTGCCAGCAGCCGCGGTAATTCCAGCTCCCGTATATTAAAGTTGTTGCAGTTAAAAAGCTCGTAGTTGAAATTGAGGAAATGATTCTTTATGAGGTCTATGACCGAGTGTTGAATCTTCCTTCACCGTCGTGTATATTGTTAAGTCACTTTATTGGGTTTTCAATAACCGACAAGTTTACTTTGAAAAATTAGAGTGCTTAAAGCAGGCTTATGCTGCATATTGTTGCATGGAATAATAAATAAGACTTCGGTTTATTTTGTTGGTTTTCGAAACTGAAGTAATGATTAAAAGAGACTGCCGGGGCATATGTATGCTGGTGCTAGAGGTGAAATTCTGAGACCATCAGCAGACAATCTACTGCGAAAGCATTTGCCAAGAATGTTTTCATTAATCAAGAACGAAAGTCAGAGGATCGAAGACGATCAGATACCGTCCTAGTTCTGACCATAAACTATGCCAACTGACAGTTAGCGATGATAATTTATCATCTTGCTAGAAGTCACCGGGAAACCAAAGTCTTTGGGTTCCGGGGGAAGTATGGTTGCAAAGCTGAAACTTAAAGGAATTGACGGAAGGGCACCACCAGGAGTGGAGCCTGCGGCTTAATTTGACTCAACACGGGAAATCTCACCCGGTCCGGACACTGTGAGGATTGACAGATTGATAGCTCTTTCTTGATTCGGTGGGTGGTGGTGCATGGCCGTTCTTAGTTGGTGGAGCGATTTGTCAGGTTAATTCCGATAACGAACGAGACTCTAACTTGCTAAATAGTGTATTTATTTTAACTCGTAAATGATCACTTCTTAGAAGAATAAATAGCGTCTAGCTAAATGAAAAAGAGCAATAACAGGTCTGTGATGCCCTTAGATGTCCGGGGCCGCACGCGCGCTACAATGGCAGTTCCAACAGTATCCTTACTAGAAATAGTTGGGCAATCTTGTGAAACACTGTCGTATCAGGGATTGCGAATTGTAATTATTTCGCATGAACGAGGAATTCCT
>JACMZG010000281.1:10000-12500 GCA_018340805.1 Microvelia longipes
GCTCATTATAAGCTATTATTTAAGAGATATAATCTATTTGCCACAAGATAACTGTGGTAATTCTAGAGCTAATATTTAAAAGAATGCCGTGACTCACGAAGCGGCGGATTTATTAGATCAAAACTAACCTGTCGCAAGGCAGAATTTTGATGACTCTGGATAACTTCACTGATCGTACAACCTTAGTGTTGACGACGAATCTCTTGAAATGGCTGACCTATCAACTTTCGATGGTAAGATCAAAGCTTACCATGGTTGTAACGGGTAACGGGGAATCAGTGTTCGATTCCGGAGAGGGAGCCTGAGAAACGGCTACCACATCCACGGAAGGCAGCAGGCGCGAAAATTACCCAATACCGGTTCGGTGAGGTAGTGACAATAAATAACAATATGGGCCCTAGTGGTTTCATAATTGCAATGAGAATATTTTAAATACTTTATCAAGTATCAATTGGAGGGCAAGTCTGGTGCCAGCAGCCGCGGTAATTCCAGCTCCAAAAGCGTATATTAAAGTTGTTGCAGTTAAAAAGCTCGTAGTTGAAATTGAGGAAATGATTCTTTATGAGGTCTATGACCGAGTGTTGAATCTTCCTTCACCGTCGTGTATATTGTTAAGTCACTTTATTGGGATTTTTCAATAACCGACAAGTTTACTTTGAAAAAATTAGAGTGCTTAAAGCAGGCTTATGCCTGCATATTGTTGCATGGAATAATGAAATAAGACTTCGGTTTTATTTTGTTGGTTTTCGAAACTGAAGTAATGATTAAAAGAGACTGCCGGGGGCATATGTATGCTGGTGCTAGAGGTGAAATTCTGAGACCATCAGCAGACAATCTACTGCGAAAGCATTTGCCAAGAATGTTTTCATTAATCAAGAACGAAAGTCAGAGGATCGAAGACGATCAGATACCGTCCTAGTTCTGACCATAAACTATGCCAACTGACAGTTAGCGATGATAATTTATCATCTTGCTAGAAGTCACCGGGAAACCAAAGTCTTTGGGTTCCGGGGAAGTATGGTTGCAAAGCTGAAACTTAAAGGAATTGACGGAAGGGCACCACCAGGTGGAGCCTGCGGCTTAATTTGACTCAACACGGGAAATCTCACCCGGTCCGGACACTGTGAGGATTGACAGATTGATAGCTCTTTCTTGATTCGGTGGGTGGTGGTGCATGGCCGTTCTTAGTTGGTGGAGCGATTTGTCAGGTTAATTCCGATAACGAACGAGACTCTAACTTGCTAAATAGTGTATTTATTTTAACTCGTAAATGATCACTTCTTAGAAGAATAAATAGCGTCTAGCTAAAATGAAAAAGAGCAATAACAGGTCTGTGATGCCCTTAGATGTCCGGGGCCGCACGCGCGCTACAATGGCAGTTCCAACAAGTATCCCTTACTAGAAATAGTTGGGCAATCTTGTGAAACACTGTCGTATCAGGGATTGCGAATTGTAATTATTTCGCATGAACGAGGAATTCCTAGTAAGCGCAAGTCACTAGCTTGCGCTGATTACGTCCCTGCCCTTTGTACACACCGCCCGTCGCTACTACCGATTGAATGGTTTAGTGAGATTGTTGGATTCTGGTCTAAGAAATGGCAACATTTCTATGAATGGGAAAAGACACTCAAACTTGATCATTTAGAGGAAGTAAAAGTCGTAACAAGGTTTCCGTAGGTGAACCTGCGGAAGGATCATTATTAGTTCATAACAGTTTAACTCGTAACTAAAATTAGTGTATCATGATACTGATGCATCAATGCTATTTTGAGTTGTAAGCAAATGTGAATTGATTTTTCGGGTCAATTCTATTTTGCAATAGGTTCAGGATACAACTTGGCTTAGCATTAAACTCTTTCTCAGGGTGCCTATGTCGTGTGAATAGAAATATTTGCGTGGCAAGTACAGTGCATACTTTAAATTGGCGTATGCAATACGGATTTTGAATTTATTCATTATCTGGCACTGATCTAAACAATATCAAAGCGTGATCAAGATATTGTGCAAGGCTTAAATATTTCAGTAAAGATTGTTTACGTATTTGTCCGAGTCGCGACTACCTGATGCTTTGTAGGTTAATACCGAAATTGTTGCGATAAATCTTGGATTGGCTATAAATATGTTTACAAAATTGAAAGAGAGCCCTGAGAACGTCTATAATTTAATTTTATAATAGTATTGCAAAAGCAATACGGGTCCTCGATTTCATTATTGAGTTGATCAAAATAGAGTATGGATCGCCTAATAGCATCTGTATTAATAACCACTTTAAGCGATGGATCACTCGGCTCACACGTCGATGAAGAACGTAGCAAAATACGTGAATTAATGTAAAATGCACAACGCTCTGATCATTGACAATTTGAACGCAAATGGCGGCTATTGGTAAACCTTTAGCCACGGCTGTCTGAGGGTCGGCATTGTATTTATCATTACGTTCAATAGTAATGTTTTGAGGGTTCACTTTTGGCGTTTATTTTGTCGAAAGTGCCTCTTTAAG
>JACMZG010000281.1:17500-21320 GCA_018340805.1 Microvelia longipes
ATATTTTTTTTCTTTCTAATGATATATAAATCATATTATCGAACCTAAAAATAAGAAACCGAAACACATTTTATTAAAAAAATTATTGCACTAAAATTTATGACAAAGATATTTTTGCAAGTATTACATCATTGCATAATAATTCTTAAGTAAAATTTAATTAATTAATTTTCAAATTAATACAACTTTTTTCATCTGAAACATATACGAAAAGTAAGAATGGATCTGATTCCCTTTCTTTGCTCTTTCTAACAATATGTAAATCATATTAATAAACCTTAAATTAAAGAAAAATAATTATTTTAAGAAAATTATAAATTAAGGAAAACTCCCAGCCTCCGATAAACTTAAACCTCGAATAACTTTGTGAATAATAAGTTTTTTGGTATATTTAAACTGATTCCTACTCAACTTTTTACGCTCTTCATTATATATAATTCAATTCAGTACAATGTGTTTCTTCAAACTCCCAGCGGCCAAATCCAAAAATTAAGGAAACCTCTCATAAACTTAAATTTAGTCATAACTTTAGTAAAAATTGAGATATATAAGAGATTTTAGTATGATTCGATGTAGAATTTTTTTCTCTAACTGATAATTATATAAACATTTAATAATATCAGCAAAAAGTGATAATTATGTTTAATCACGTGTATTTTTAATGAACCAACATAAATGTCTAAACTATTGCTAAAAAATTTTAAATTTGAAATAAAAATTAGTACATTTAAAGAGAATTAAAAATTATACTAGAAAAGCAATTTGAGCTTAATAAACATAATAAATACAAACAAAAGATAAAAAAAATTTTAAAATTTTACACAAATTTTCAAAGAGAAATGCCCTAAATTTCTTATTTTTAACCGTTTTTGATAAATTTTTTTGCTAACCATATTAAGAAAACAGTTTTACATCTAAATAAATATATTTGGAAACAATAAATTAATACTAAAGTCGCCGGTTTCAGGAATGCTACCCAAGGTATATATCCACAGTATATATGTGAGCTGACTATTTAATTATAGTTGATTAGTTGAAATATACTGATTGATTATTTGTGGCTCATATAAAATCTATCAATTGTTAATACAATTGTGGATCAGTACAGAATATTTTGTTAGTAGCCCTACAGCCAACGCAGCGATAATCCTTAAATAATCTTTATGATTGTTTACGTTTATACATATTCGTCCGGGTGAATATAGCAGCAGCATTGTAGCAGTTGCAATTTCATTTTCTCTGTCCAGGCCTGTATCTTGTCAGATTTAATTGATTAATTCAATTAATTACCTATCATTTATGAGGGTTTAACGAATAAAGAAATAGTTGCTTTGCAATTATAACGAATGACCTAATGTAGCTGTGTTTAAATATGCAGTTATGCGATTGAATATTAACGAAATGACTCGCTTAGGCGGTCGTATATATATAAATATCTGGTTGATCCTGCCAGTAGTCATATGCTTATCTCAAAGATTAAGCCATGCATGTCTAAGTACACAGTTTTTATAAACTGAAACCGCGGATGGCTCATTATAACAGCTATTATTTAAGAGATATAATCTATTTGCCACAAGATAACTGTGGTAATTCTAGAGCTAATATTTTAAAGAATGCCGTGACTCACGAAGCGGCGGATTTATTAGATCAAAACTAACCTGTCGCAAGGCAGAATTTTGATGACTCTGGATAACTTCACTGATCGTACAACCTTAGTGTTGACGACGAATCTCTTGAAATGGCTGACCTATCAACTTTCGATGGTAAGATCAAAGCTTACCATGGTTGTAACGGGTAACGGGGAATCAGTGTTCGATTCCGGAGAGGGAGCCTGAGAAACGGCTACCACATCCACGGAAGGCAGCAGGCGCGAAAATTACCCAATACCGGTTCGGTGAGGTAGTGACAAATAAATAACAATATGGGCCCTAGTGGTTTCATAATTGCAATGAGATATTTTAAATACTTTATCAAGTATCAATTGGAGGGCAAGTCTGGTGCCAGCAGCCGCGGTAATTCCAGCTCCAAAAGCGTATATTAAAGTTGTTGCAGTTAAAAAGCTCGTAGTTGAAATTGAGGAAATGATTCTTTATGAGGTCTATGACCGAGTGTTGAATCTTCCTTCACCGTCGTGTATATTGTTAAGTCACTTTATTGGGATTTTCAATAACCGACAAGTTTACTTTGAAAAAATTAGAGTGCTTAAAGCAGGCTTATGCCTGCATATTGTTGCATGGAATAATGAAATAAGACTTCGGTTTTATTTTGTTGGTTTTCGAAACTGAAGTAATGATTAAAAGAGACTGCCGGGGCATATGTATGCTGGTGCTAAGAGTGAAATTCTGAGACCATCAGCAGACAATCTACTGCGAAAGCATTTGCCAAGAATGTTTTCATTAATCAAGAACGAAAGTCAGAGGATCGAAGACGATCAGATACCGTCCTAGTTCTGACCATAAACTATGCCAACTGACAGTTAGCGATGATAATTTATCATCTTGCTAGAAGTCACCGGGAAACCAAAGTCTTTGGGTTCCGGGGGAAGTATGGTTGCAAGCTGAAACTTAAAGGAATTGACGGAAGGGCACCACCAGGAGTGGAGCCTGCGGCTTAATTTGACTCAACACGGGAAATCTCACCCGGTCCGGACACTGTGAGGATTGACAGATTGATAGCTCTTTCTTGATTCGGTGGGTGGTGGTGCATGGCCGTTCTTAGTTGGTGGAGCGATTTGTCAGGTTAATTCCGATAACGAACGAGACTCTAACTTGCTAAATAGTGTATTTATTTTAACTCGTAAATGATCACTTCTTAGAAGAATAAATAGCGTCTAGCTAAATGAAAAAGAGCAATAACAGGTCTGTGATGCCCTTAGATGTCCGGGGCCGCACGCGCGCTACAATGGCAGTTCCAACGAGTATCCTTACTAGAAATAGTTGGGCAATCTTGTGAAACACTGTCGTATCAGGGATTGCGAATTGTAATTATTTCGCATGAACGAGGAATTCCTAGTAAGCGCAAGTCACTAGCTTGCGCTGATTACGTCCCTGCCCTTTGTACACACCGCCCGTCGCTACTACCGATTGATGGTTTGTGAGATTGTTGGATTCTGGTCTAAGAAATGGCAACATTTCTATGAATGGGAAAAGACACTCAAACTTGATCATTTAGAGGAATAAAAGTCGTAACAAGGTTTCCGTAGGTGAACCTGCGAAGGATCATTATTAGTTCATAACAGTTTAACTCGTAACTAAAATTAGTGTATCATGATACTGATGCATCAATGCTATTTTGAGTTGTAAGCAAATGTGAATTGATTTTTCGGGTCAATTCTATTTTGCAATAGTTCAGGATACAACTTGGCTTAGCATTAAACTCTTTCTCAGGGTGCCTATGTCGTGTGAATAGAAATATTTGCGTGGCAAGTACAGTGCATACTTTAAATTGGCGTATGCAATCGGATTTGAATTTATCATTATCTGGCACTGATCTAAACAATATCAAAGCGTGATCAAGATATTGTGCAAGGCTTAAATATTTCAGTAAAGATGTTTACGTATTTGTCCGAGTCGCGACTACCTGATGCTTTGTAGGTTAATACCGAAATTGTTGCGATAAATCTTGGATTGGGCTATAAATATGTTTACAAATTGAAAGAGAGCCCTGAGACGTCTATAATTTAATTTTATAATAGTATTGCAAAAGCAATACGGGTCCTCGATTTCATTATTGAGTTTGATCAAAATAGAGTATGGATCGCTAATAGCATCTGTATTAAAACCACTTTAGCGATGGATCACTCGGCTCCAACGCTCGGATG
>JACMZG010000282.1:0-15694 GCA_018340805.1 Microvelia longipes
AAATATCGATTAAATAATTGGTTTACGTGAATAGAAAATAATTTCAATTTTCATCAAGGCCGAGTAGCTCAGTTGGTTAGAGCGTCGTGCTAATAACGCGAATGTCGTGGGTTCGAGCCCCATCTTGGCCAATTTTTTTTGTGAAAATTTTCTTTTCGTTTCTCATTTATGATACTTAATTTTTCTTTTTAATTTGACAATTATCTCTTGAAAATCGAATTAGATTTTGAAAAATTTCATCTTTCAATTCTGAATTGGATAGTATGATTAAAATGGAAAAGATTGAAATTAATAATATTATTCTTATTACATTATTTCGAAATTTACATATTTACTATTTCCCATGAATAATGTAATTTATTGTATTTCAACACAAAACAACTATCAAATATTATATTATGGTCATTTCAAATATCGATTAAATAATTGGTTTACGTGAATAGAAAATAATTTCAATTTTCATCAAGGCCGAGTAGCTCAGTTGGTTAGAGCGTCGTGCTAATAACGCGAATGTCGTGGGTTCGAGCCCCATCTTGGCCAATTTTTTTTGTGAAAATTTTCTTTTCGTTTCTCATTTATGATACTTAATTTTTCTTTTTAATTTGACAATTATCTCTTGAAAATCGAATTAGATTTTGAAAAATTTCATCTTTCAATTCTGAATTGGATAGTATGATTAAAATGGAAAAGATTGAAATTAATAATATTATTCTTATTACATTATTTCGAAATTTACATATTTACTATTTCCCATGAATAATGTAATTTATTGTATTTCAACACAAAACAACTATCAAATATTATATTATGGTCATTTCAAATATCGATTAAATAATTGGTTTACGTGAATAGAAAATAATTTCAATTTCATCAAGGCCGAGTAGCTCAGTTGGTTAGAGCGTCGTGCTAATAACGCGAATGTCGTGGGTTCGAGCCCCATCTTGGCCAATTTTTTTTGTGAAAATTTTCTTTTCGTTTCTCATTTATGATACTTAATTTTTCTTTTTAATTTGACAATTATCTCTTGAAAATCGAATTAGATTTTGAAAAATTTCATCTTTCAATTCTGAATTGGATAGTATGATTAAAATGGAAAAGATTGAAATTAATAATATTATTCTTATCACATTATTTCGAAATTTACATATTTACTATTTCCCATGAATAATGTAATTTATTGTATTTCAACACAAAACAACTATCAAATATTATATTATGGTCATTTCAAATATCGATTAAATAATTGGTTTACGTGAATAGAAAATAATTTCAATTTTCATCAAGGCCGAGTAGCTCAGTTGGTTAGAGCGTCGTGCTAATAACGCGAATGTCGTGGTTCGAGCCCCATCTTGGCCAATTTTTTTTGTGAAAATTTTCTTTTCGTTTCTCATTTATGATACTTAATTTTTCTTTTTAATTTGACAATTATCTCTTGAAAATCGAATTAGATTTTGAAAAATTTCATCTTTCAATTCTGAATTGGATAGTATGATTAAAATGGAAAAGATTGAAATTAATAATATTATTCTTATCACATTATTTCGAAATTTACATATTTACTATTTCCCATGAATAATGTAATTTATTGTATTTCAACACAAAACAACTATCAAATATTATATTATGGTCATTTCAAATATCGATTAAATAATTGGTTTACGTGAATAGAAAATAATTTCAATTTTCATCAAGGCCGAGTAGCTCAGTTGGTTAGAGCGTCGTGCTAATAACGCGAATGTCGGGGTTCGAGCCCCATCTTGGCCAATTTTTTTTGTGAAAATTTTCTTTTCGTTTCTCATTTATGATACTTAATTTTTCTTTTTAATTTGACAATTATCTCTTGAAAATCGAATTAGATTTTGAAAAATTTCATCTTTCAATTCTGAATTGGATAGTATGATTAAAATGGAAAAGATTGAAATTAATAATATTATTCTTATCATTATTTCGAAATTTACATATTTACTATTTCCCATGAATAATGTAATTTATTGTATTTCAACACAAAACAACTATCAAATATTATATTATGGTCATTTCAAATATCGATTAAATAATTGGTTTACGTGAATAGAAAATAATTTCAATTTTCATTGTCGTGGGTTCGAGCCCCATCTTGGCCAATTTTTTTTGTGAAAATTTTCTTTTCGTTTCTCATTTATGATACTTAATTTTTCTTTTTAATTTGACAATTATCTCTTGAAATCGAATTACATTTTGAAAAATTTCATCTTTCAATTCTGAATTGGATAGTATGATTAAAATGGAAAAGATTGAAATTAATAATATTATTCTTATCACATTATTTCGAAATTTACATATTTACTATTTCCCATGAATAATGTAATTTATTGTATTTCAACACAAACAACTATCAAATATTATATTATGGTCATTTCAAATATCGATTAAATAATTGGTTTACGTGAATAGAAAATAATTTCAATTTTCATCAAGGCCGAGTAGCTCAGTTGGTTAGAGCGTCGTGCTAATAACGCGAATGTCGTGGGTTCGAGCCCCATCTTGGCCAATTTTTTTTTGAAAATTTTCTTTTCGTTTCTCATTTATGATACTTAATTTTTCTTTTTAATTTGACAATTATCTCTTGAAAATCGAATTACATTTTGAAAAATTTCATCTTTCAATTCTGAATTGGATAGTATGATTAAAATGGAAAAGATTGAAATTAATAATATTATTCTTATCACATTATTTCGAAATTTACATATTTACTATTTCCCATGAATAATGTAATTTATTGTATTTCAACACAAAACAACTATCAAATATTATATTATGGTCATTTCAAATATCGATTAAATAATTGGTTTACGTGAATAGAAAATAATTTCAATTTTCATCAAGGCCGAGTAGCTCAGTTGGTTAGAGCGTCGTGCTAATAACGCGAATGTCGTGGGTTCGAGCCCCATCTTGGCCAATTTTTTTTGTGAAAATTTTCTTTTCGTTTCTCATTTATGATACTTAATTTTTCTTTTTAATTTGACAATTATCTCTTGAAAATCGAATTACATTTTGAAAAATTTCATCTTTCAATTCTGAATTGGATAGTATGATTAAAATGGAAAAGATTGAAATTAATAATATTATTCTTATCACATTATTTCGAAATTTACATATTTACTATTTCCCATGAATATGTAATTTATTGTATTTCAACACAAAACAACTATCAAATATTATATTATGGTCATTTCAAATATCGATTAAATAATTGGTTTACGTGAATAGAAAATAATTTCAATTTTCATCAAGGCCGAGTAGCTCAGTTGGTTAGAGCGTCGTGCTAATAACGCGAATGTCGTGGGTTCGAGCCCCATCTTGGCCAATTTTTTTTGTGAAAATTTTCTTTTCGTTTCTCATATGATACTTAATTTTTCTTTTTAATTGACAATTATCTCTTGAATCGAATTACATTTTGAAAAAATTTCATCTTTCAATTCTGAATTAGTATGATTATTAAAATGAAAAGATTGAAATTAATAATATTATTCTTATACATTATTTCGAATTTACATATTTACTATTTCCCATGAATAATGTAATTTAACAACAAACAACTATCAAATATTATATTATGGTCATTTCAAATATCGATTAAATAATTGGTTTACGTGAATAGAAAATAATTTCAATTTTCATCAAGGCCGAGTAGCTCAGTTGGAGCGCGTCGTGCTATAACGCGAATGTCGTGGGTTCGAGCCCCATCTTGGCCATTTTTTTTTGTGAAAATTTTCTTTTCGTTTCTCATTTATGATACTTAATTTTTCTTTTTAATTTTCTCTTGAAAATCGAATTTTTTTGAAAATTCATCTTAATTTGAATTGATTAAAAAATGGAAAAGATTGAAATTATAATATTATTTTATTTCGAAATTTACATATTTACTATTTAATGAATGTAATTTATTGTATTTCAACACAAAACAACTATCAAATATTATATTATGGTCATTTCAAATATCGATTAAATAATTGGTTTACGTGAATAGAAAATAATTTCAATTTTCATCAAGGCCGAGTAGCTCAGTTGGTTAGAGCGTCGTGCTAATAACGCGAATGTCGTGGGTTCGAGCCCCATCTTGGCCAATTTTTTTTGTGAAAATTTTCTTTTCGTTTCTCATTTATGATACTTAATTTTTCTTTTTAATTTGACAATTATCTCTTGAAAATCGAATTACATTTTGAAAAATTTCATCTTTCAATTCTGAATTGGATAGTATGATTAAAATGGAAAAGATTGAAATTAATAATATTATTCTTATCACATTATTTCGAAATTTACATATTTACTATTTCCCATGAATAATGTAATTTATTGTATTTCAACACAAAACAACTATCAAATATTATATTATGGTCATTTCAAATATCGATTAAATAATTGGTTTGTGAATAGAAAATAATTCAATTTTCATCAAGGCCGAGTAGCTCAGTTGGTTAGAGCGTCGTGCTAATAACGCGAATGTCGTGGTTCGAGCCCCATCTTGGCCAATTTTTTTTGTGAAAATTTTCTTTCGTTTCTCATTTATGATACTTAATTTTTCTTTTTAATTTGACAATTATCTCTTGAAAATCGAATTAGATTTTGAAAAATTTCATCTTTCAATTCTGAATTGGATAGTATGATTAAAATGGAAAAGATTGAAATTAATAATATTATTCTTATCACATTATTTCGAAATTTACATATTTACTATTTCCCATGAATAATGTAATTTATTGTATTTCAACACAAAACAACTATCAAATATTATATTATGGTCATTTCAAATATCGATTAAATAATTGGTTTACGTGAATAGAAAATAATTTCAATTTTCATCAAGGCCGAGTAGCTCAGTTGGTTAGAGCGTCGTGCTAATAACGCGAATGTCGTGGGTTCGAGCCCCATCTTGGCCAATTTTTTTTGTGAAAATTTTCTTTTCGTTTCTCATTTATGATACTTAATTTTTCTTTTTAATTTGACAATTATCTCTTGAAAATCGAATTACATTTTGAAAAATTTCATCTTTCAATTCTGAATTGGATAGTATGATTAAAATGGAAAAGATTGAAATTAATAATATTATTCTTATCACATTATTTCGAAATTTACATATTTACTATTTCCCATGAATAATGTAATTTATTGTATTTCAACACAAAACAACTATCAAATATTATATTATGGTCATTTCAATATCGATTAAATAATGGTTTACGTGAATAGAAAATAATTTCAATTTTCATTCAAGGTCGAATTTGTTTAAAAACTTTAAAATGGAAATTAATACTGAAGATATTTGAAATAAATTTAAATGTGATTTTTTAATACTTCTGATATTTTAATGAATTTATTGTGGATGTTATGAAGATAATATCACTTCGATTTCAATCAGAAGCTTCCGGAGTTATATATTTGAAAATTGGATTCTTCATTGAGCAGTTTCACAGCTAATTTGGAGTTAGTATTTTCTAATCTTAAAAACTTTTACTAATTTTAATTTTTAATCACGAATTACAAAGTAATAACAATTTTCTAATATTAATAATGTAAATAAGAAATTTTTTAATGACTTTGGTAATGATAAACAATTTTTAAGTTATAAATCTTATAATGATATTATCAGTAATAATTCAAATCTCTTTTCATTGAATAATACAGATATAGTAAGCAATGAAAATAAACAGATATAGTAATTAATGAAAATAGTGATAAATTAAATAAAGAAGCTACTATTTCTAAGAATTCTGTAAATCAAACATCTATAGAGCTTGTAAATAAACATATATCTAACAATCAAACTAGTAATAAATCTATAAATAAAAAATCAAACTTTGTAATGAAAATATAAATATTAATCCTAATTCAGAAGACTTTATAAATTTTGATGTAAATTTTAAAAATACTGGCCGCATAAATTTTGACTTCATTATTAGAACACTTTCCAATTCTGAAAAGCAAAAGCTTTTTCAAATTATGCCATCTTTACTGAATTTAATTAAAATGAAAGAAGGCCCAAAGAAATATAATGCCATTAATGATATGATTAGAAATTGCGATCTAAGTGTAAATCCCCTTGAGATTAATGGCTTTAAATTTCTATTTTATAGGAATAAAAATATATGTGTAAAATCCTCATTGCTTAGCAAAGATAATCTGACTAAACTGTCGTCAAATAATAATAGTGTTATGAATAATAAAATACACATAGTGGATTCAAATATTAGCACTATAAATGAAAACAGCAACGCTTTTATTCCTGTTCCAACGGCTGTTAAGAAGTTCCTATTTTGCGCCTTTAAAGAATTTTCGTCCACAATAATTTCTAACGACTGCCATCGAGAAAAACAAAATAAATAAAATAATAAATTCACTCAGACTATCTCATCAACTTCCAGATTATCTGGTGAAAGCTAAATTAAAATATGCAAATGGAAACTTCTTATTTCTGGATTCTTTTAACATTTCCAGTTCTTCCTCGACTCAATCACACAATGATACTTTGAGTAATGGAACTAAACTTTCTCGGTCAAGATTAAATAAAATGTACAAGGATTTTCCTATTATTAAGGAAACACTTTTTGTCGAGGACAAATGTAATCTAGTTTTGGCAGTACAATTACTCATTCAAGACTTAAAATTGAACAAAGGTTTCCCCAGTAATATTTACTTTGAAGGAGGTAATTTCTTCTGTCATGAGAATAATAGTAATGAAAGTAATTTTATCTCTGAACATGGCACTGATATCATGTTCAACTTGGGGCAATTTAATTTATTTAAAATGTCAGATAATGATATTGAATTAAAAACTATCTTAAATGGACAGAATAAAGAATTAAAACTAATAGAGTTGATATTTTACCTGAACTATCTGAACCTCACCAAAAACTTGTATATATAGAAAATCAAACCTACAAGGAATATGTGGAAAACTATGTTCGGAATTGTTCTCTTTTATATTCAATTTCCACACTGAATGATAACAATGACTTAAATGAAAATGGTATTGACATGTGGGGTCAGAACGTCACAGATAAAATTCCAGCAAGTTCATATTATAGTAAGAGCTGTTTAGAACGATTATTAAAGCTCAAGCAATGGAAAATAAATAGAGAAATAAATGAACTACATGAAATCATCTCTCCGGAAACAATTTCTTTGGTTAATAGCCTCCTATCTGCTATTGATAATTTTAGTTCAACAAAACAGTCGCGACTTGACATGGTCGAAAACTCTGTCTCTTTATAAATGACTACAAAATTGAGGAATCCACAAGCGACAATGATCTCAAGAGATCTAAGAAAATGATTTACTGGACTCTTCGAACATACTCAAATGCAACGGATAAATATAGGAAACCATACAGGTTATCTAACGATTGTCGGAAAATTTGTGGTAATGAAATGTCAAAATACATTGTCACAATTGTCTCACAACTACATTCTTTAGTCTCCATTAAAAACATAATTTCTGAAACTAATTGCACAAATTCGATTACAAATACAAATCAAAACCTTACTCTTACAGACGAAAATGAAGAAATATTAACTGAGTCTGTCGAAAGTAAAATGAAAATCTGCAACAATTGTGGAGATAATGAAATAAATATTTCAATAAAGGTCATTGACACTGAAAGACAAGTCTGTCAAAATTGCCTTAACAAACTTATCATACAATTACCAACTGATATTGATGACGAACCTATTATATCGGTCAATAATCAATTGACCATTTATTCTCCAATACCTTCGAAAACGAGATCGGCCGTGAGTAAATCACTTAAAAGTAAACAAAATAAATGAAGGTGTGTGCCTGCATCAGTTTCCACATCTGCACTTATCTCTCATGGGACTGATGCAGAAAGCACTGTTAGCTTATTAGATTGCGAAGAAAGCAATACTGATCAATTGACTGACTTTGATGACAAATTGTGGTTTACCGATGATGACATTGATAGGTATCTTGAAAAACATATCGACAATCCTCACCATATTTACGTTAAATCTCACATCATCCAAATTCTTCAAAGTGATTTGAAAGAAAACATCATGCCTCTTCCAGAAAGGATATATGATGCAAACACTATCTTTTGTACCATTAATATTAATTATTGCCACTGGATCCTATTTGTCTATAATAAAAGCAATTTATCCTCTTATTACATTGATCCAATATATAATTATCGTCACAAACTTGTTAATAAGCAAAGTTCTCTGAGAATCAACATTACCTTGAATAAAATCTTTAATTTAAAAGTAACAATAATTCCACATTCTCACGAAACTTTAATTTACCAAGATAATGACTACGATTGCGGTCCTTTTGCATGTGCTTTCGCAGTTTATATCAGCAATGGGTGGACTAGCTTTCCTGAAAACATTATTGCTAACATTCGTAAAGAAGTTTATATTATGAACCAAAATTCAGTGATAATAGAAAAGCAACCTAAGAAAGGAGGTGGATATGGTAAAACTAGGTTACCTAGCATTCAGAACATCAAAAAAGCTGCATCTAAATTCAATCAGAATGAAAAGGCTAAAAGCAATCAAAATCTGAAAAATGAAAAAGCATGTGTGTCATCACTCATTCAGAATTGGTACAAATCTTATCCAAAATATTTCAATCTTATCCCCTCTTTTGGTATCAAAGCTTATAGCACAAGACATCATTTCATTCTAGAAAATATTACTTTCAAACAATTCATGGGTATCGATTGTGTTATCGGAGTTATTCCAAATTTCGACGTCTGGTGCTTATTAATTTACTCTGTAAAATACAAGATCTGCTACATCTTTGATTTCTACCAAAAGTCAATCAGCGAGCGTCTCAGCTCTATTGGAGAAATAATATGCGGATATTTAAATACGTTTTTCTTAAACAAAAATATCTCGTACACAAAAATCCATGGAATCAATCATCCACTATTTGTCTCATCTGATCCTATATTTTTTGCGTCAGCATTTATTGTGGCAATTTGAAAAAATTATCCATAATCGTAATTATGATAGTGTAATTGTTTATAACTCTCTTACACAGCTGAATCTTAAATTATGTGAAGAAATTCTACCATCCCTAAATTCGATCAATGGACAAATAACCGATAATGTCCTTCAAAAATTTATGGACAAACTAAACTTATCAACAAACAATATTTTATTGACAGCACGATGTGCACTGCAATTCTTGATGGTAGCACACAATATATATTAGACTACCTGGATGTTAAAAAGCTTTACATATCGAAAACAGTCTTTGCCATTTTCAAACCATCAAGAAGTCACGAGCTACTCCTAATCATAGATTACATCAATGATGAGCATTATCTCTTCAATCCGACAACACTCACGGAAAATATAAGTCATGTTAAAATCAGTAATATGCTTCTTGTCAAAATCAACGAAATCCGAGAAACTGAAAATCATGCAATTACACTTGGTCATTGTCCACATGACACTCGTGGCTCGGGCCTTTTCAGCAAAATGCTATTGTGCGCTTTTATCAGAAACTTTGCACATGACCGTCCTCTAATTAATCTTAATTTACGAGAAATTGGAGATGTCATTAAATGTCTGCTACCTATCGTTATTGAAGAGAAAAATATTGCTGTCGAAGACAATCTCAAAATCAACATCAATTTATCAGTTAAGCAAACGCTAGCAGAACGCAAAATCCGTGCTGACAAATTGCTACAGGAATTACAAGACGAAAATTCGGACTCCATTATTGATACTATTCAGCGCAACATTACTATTCATAACACCAAAGCTGTATCTCATAAACCTTATCTTGGAAATAAATTGAATGACACAAAGCTCAGTAAAGGACAACTTAGAGCTAAGTTCATGAAGAATATGAAAAAAACTGTCATGAGTATTTTAAATAACAACAAACTACTACCTACCCCAACATTGATGACATTATAAATCACTTCAGTCACTCGAAACCGGAACCGAAAAACTGGAATTCTGTATTAAAAGTTTGCAAAACGTCTGATATTCCGCTAAATCTAGAAATGGTCTCTGCGCTTGAGGTAATGTTTGAAATTAAAAGAGCTGACAACACTTCTCCTGGCTATGATGGTATTTACTACAGAGATCTCGCACTCTTTGATCCTGAAGGAAAATTACTCGCATTTCTATACAATAAAATTATTACATCTGGCACAATTCCACAATGTTGGATGTCTTTTAAAACGATTTTGATTCCTAAACCAGATAAGGAAGATCAATATGATGATATGCTTCATGGAGACCTATTGCTCTACTTTTCAGTTATATACAAGTGTTTGCTTCAATTTTTAGCCAGAAGACTCACACAATGGATAAATATCAATGATCTGTTACATGTGGTCAAAAGGGTGGATCTGAACACGAAGGATGTGTAGAGCACAATTCAATTTTGTTAGCTGCCCTCGAACATTCTAAATACAGCAAAGACACACACACTATTGCTTGGCTAGACATCAAAGATGCCTTTGGTAGTGTTCACACAAATATATTGTGGGAACTTCTTGGATATATTGAGTCTCAAATGAATTTATACAATTGCTAGAATCTTTATATTTCGAACACAAAATCTTTTTACTGTTGTGGTTCTCTTGTGACACCTAACATTCCTATTTTCAAAGGGGTCAAGCAAGGATGTCCTATATCCATGATTCTATTTTCTATTGCTATCAATCCAGTCTTAGAATCTATAAGCTCATGTGAAGTTCCTGCTTTCAATATTAATTCCTCAAAAAATACAAACTTTAGCTTATGCAGATGACATTGCTCTTATTGCAAACAATGACATTGACCTGCAAACCATCATTAACAAGGCAGTTGAAATTGCTGAAATCATCGGATTTCAATATCGCCCGGAAAAATGTGCATTTATTCAGTTACCTTGTAATACTGACAGCAGTAAAATTATGATTTCTGATAAATTATTAAAAAGCTTATGACCGCTGAATTTTATCAATATCTTGGAGTGCCAGTAGGTGAAAATAACGATCAGAGCCCATACGAAATAATCGACGGAGTCATAACTGATGCGAACAAACTGGCAAGCTCAGACCTTTGTGGATGGCAAAAGCTTAAAGCTTATAAAATATTTCTGCACCCTAGATTGATATTCCCTTTTCGTACACGTCAAATTAAATCATGTGCACTTAGTGACCCACATGGTAACTTGAGAAGTAATGGCAACAACTGCAGTAAACTAAGGAGTCAACTTCGAAAATATTCTTAATCTTTCTGTTAATTCTGAAACATTCTACCTTTATAATTCAATTGAAAATGGAGGTGCAGGTTGTGTTGACCTTTTAGATGAGTACCACTGTCAGTCGATTGTTCAATATTTTCGACTTCTGACCTCCAAATGTGACTATACTAGACAAATCTTCACCGACTCTTTATGTTTAGTAGCGAGATCCAGAATTGGTATTTCATGCCCTTCTCTATTAGAAAGCTTTCAATGGATCAATGGTAAAATCTCGATTAAAACCCTGAATCTAGAAAACTCATTTTCAGCGTCCAAGGACATCGATTGAATATTTTAAAAGAACACATAACATAAAATATTCTTCGACATGATGGATAAAGAACCAATTCTAAACATCTCTACAAAAATTCGTGGAACATACATCATTTCTGCTAATTATCGTAAAGATGTTGCAAAAATAATCCATAACTCGATTGTTGATGCATATTTTGAAAGATGGGAAAAAAGTTGCAATTCTAATTTCCTCATAACCGCAATAAAATCTAATTCAAATGTTAACAAAATCATTTTTAAAAGTAAACTTGATGAATTCGAATGGAACTTTATTCATCAAGCACGTACCAATAGTCTAACAACTCGTGCGCGACCATTTCACACAAAAATGGAAGATCGATTATGCCGCAGATGTCAGCATGAAGAGGAAACTCTGGCGCATATCTTACAAACTTGCAACATAAACAAGTCATTAATAGCTAAGAGACACAATAGTTGCCTTGATTTGATTGTGAAACACTTAAAATCACGAAAATTAATAGTGGTTGTTGACAGAAAATGCTCATTAATTCCAGATTTCAATGGCCGAATTGATTTGACAATCACAAATGAAGAAAGAAAAACGATATTTCTTGTAGATATTAAATGTCCAATTGATTCTGAAGCGAATTTCAAAACCGTGGACAATCTAAATCTCGAAAAATATAAAGAATTGAAAGTTGCCATACAGAAAAACAAACCTGATTACAAAGTCGAATTGAAGACGTGTATTATAGGGTCATTAGGATCTATCCATCTGAAACAAATAGTCTACTCGAATCAATTGGTATAACTAAAAGTAAATCACAAAAATTACTAGAATACTGTGCAATTAGTAATATATCACATTCTGCAAAATATTGGCATTTCCACAAAACAGGGACAATAGCTTATACGCAACATGATAGCACAAGTTTATGCGACCTGTAATGTAATAAAATAAAATATGTAAATAAAAAATTAAAATCTTTGATAACAAATCATTTAATTAAATAAAAACATAACTTAGAATTCAGAATAATTACCAAAGTCATTGATTTTAGTAAAAATAGTGTAATGTAAAATTGTATATAAAATAATGTTAATTAAAGTTATATTAAAAATTACTGAGACTTTGCGTGAAACTGCTCATGAAGAAAAGACAATGCAAAAAGCCTCAAAGCCAAGTTGTCCGAAAACATATCTTGAAGAAATCAGAAACATTAATGATCCATGTAGATTATTTTGAAAACTTTAAAACTGAAAAATGTGTTATAATTAATAAATCTTTAGTTAGAGCGTCGTGCTAATAACGCGAATGTCGTGGGTTCGAGCCCATCTTGGCCAATTTTTTTGTGAAATATTTCTTTTCGTTTCTCATTTATGATACTTAATTTTTCTTTTTAATTTGACAATTATCTCTTGAAAATCGAATTAGATTTTTGAAAAATTTCATCTTTCAATTCTGAATTGGATAGTATGATTAAAATGGAAAAGATTGAAATTAATAATATTATTCTTATCACATTATTTCGAAATTTACATATTTACTATTTCCATGAATAATGTAATTTATTGTATTTCAACACAAAACAACTATCAAATATTATATTATGTCATTTCAAATATCGATTAAATAATTGGTTTACGTGAATAGAAAATAATTTCAATTTTCATCAAGGCCGAGTAGCTCAGTTGGTTAGAGCGTCGTGCTAATAACGCGAATGTCGTGGGTCGAGCCCCATCTTGGCCAATTTTTTGTGAAAATTTTCTTTTCGTTTCTCATTTATGATACTTAATTTTTCTTTTTAATTTGACAATTATCTCTTGAAAATCGAATTACATTTTGAAAAATTTCATCTTTCAATTCTGAATTGGATAGTATGATTAAAATGGAAAAGATTGAAATTAATAATATTATTCTTATCACATTATTTCGAAATTTACATATTTACTATTTCCCATGAATAATGTAATTTATTGTATTTCAACACAAAACAACTATCAAATATTATATTATGGTCATTTCAAATATCGATTAAATAATTGGTTTACGTGAATAGAAAATAATTTCAATTTTCATCAAGGCCGAGTAGCTCAGTTGGTTAGAGCGTCGTGCTAATAACGCGAATGTCGTGGGTTCGAGCCCCATCTTGGCCAATTTTTTTTGTGAAAATTTTCTTTTCGTTTCTCATTTATGATACTTAATTTTTCTTTTTAATTTGACAATTATCTCTTGAAAATCGAATTAGATTTTGAAAAATTTCATCTTTCAATTCTGAATTGGATAGTATGATTAAAATGGAAAAGATTGAAATTAATAATATTATTCTTATCACATTATTTCGAAATTTACATATTTACTATTTCCCATGAATAATGTAATTTATTGTATTTCAACACAAAACAACTATCAAATATTATATTATGGTCATTTCAAATATCGATTAAATAATTGGTTTACGTGAATAGAAAATAATTTCAATTTTCATCAAGGCCGAGTAGCTCAGTTTGGTTAGAGCGTCGTGCTAATAACGCGAATGTCGTGGGTTCGAGCCCCATCTTGGCCAATTTTTTTGTGAAAATTTTCTTTTCGTTTCTCATTTATGATACTTAATTTTTCTTTTAAATTTGAACATTATCTCTTGAAAATCGAATTACATTTTGAAAAATTTCATCTTTCAATTCTGAATTGGATAGTATGATTAAAATGGAAAAGATTGAAATTAATAATATTATTCTTATCACATTATTTCGAAATTTACATATTTACTATTTCCCATGAATAATGTAATTTATTGTATTTCAACACAAAACAACTATCAAATATTATATTATGGTCATTTCAAATATCGATTAAATAATTGGTTTACGTGAATAGAAAATAATTTCAATTTTCATCAAGGCCGAGTAGCTCAGTTGGTTAGAGCGTCGTGCTAATAACGCGAATGTCGTGGGTTCGAGCCCCATCTTGGCCAATTTTTTTTGTGAAAATTTTCTTTTCGTTTCTCATTTATGATACTTAATTTTTCTTTTTAATTTGACAATTATCTCTTGAAAATCGAATTAGATTTTGAAAAATTTCATCTTTCAATTCTGAATTGGATAGTATGATTAAAATGGAAAAGATTGAAATTAATAATATTATTCTTATCACATTATTTCGAAATTTACATATTTACTATTTCCCATGAATAATGTAATTTATTGTATTTCAACACAAAACAACTATCAAATATTATATTATGGTCATTTCAAATATCGATTAATAATTGGTTTACGTGAATAGAAAATAATTTCAATTTTCATCAAGGCCGAGTAGCTCAGTTGGTTAGAGCGTCGTGCTAATAACGCGAATGTCGTGGGTTCGAGCCCCATCTTGGCCAATTTTTTTGTGAAAATTTTCTTTTCGTTTTCTCATTTATGATACTTAATTTTTCTTTTTAATTTGACAATTATCTCTTGAAAATCGAATTAGATTTTGAAAAATTTCATCTTTCAATTCTGAATTGGATAGTATGATTAAAATGGAAAAGATTGAAATTAATAATATTATTCTTATCACATTATTTCGAAATTTACATATTTACTATTTCCCATGAATAATGTAATTTAATTGTATTCAACACAAACAACTATCAAATATTATATTATGGTCATTTCAAATATCGATTAAATAATTGGTTTTACGTGAATAGAAAATAATTTCAATTTTCATCAAGGTCGAATTTGTTTAAAATCTTTAAAATGGAAATTAATACTGAAGATATTTTGAATAAATTAAATGTGAATTTTTTCATTAATACTTCTGGATATTTTAATGAATTTTATTGTGGATGTTATGAAGATAAATATCACTTCGAATTTCAATCAGAAGGCTTCCGGAGTTTTATATTTGATAATTGATCTTCCATTGAGCATTTCACAGACTAATTTGGAGTTAGTAATTTTCTAATCTTAAAAATACTTTTACTAATTTAATTTTCATCAAGAATTACAAAGTAATAACAAAAATTTTAATTCTAATATTATAATGTAATAGAAAATTTTTAAATGACTTGGTATGAATAAACAATTTTTAAGTTATAAATCTTATAATGATATTACAAGTAATAATTCAAATTCTTTCATTGGAATAATACAGATAATAGTAAGCAATGAAAATAAACAGATCTAGGTAGCTACTTAATGAGTG
>JACMZG010000282.1:23696-44980 GCA_018340805.1 Microvelia longipes
CGATATTTGAAATGACCATAATATAATATTTGATAGTTGTTTGTGTTGAAATACAATAAATTACATTATTCATGGGAAATAGTAAATATGTAAATTTCGAAATAATGTGATAAGAATAATATTATTAATTTCAATCTTTTCCATTTTAATCATACTATCCAATTCAGAATTGAAAGATGAAATTTTTCAAAATGTAATTCGATTTTCAAGAGATAATTGTCAAATTAAAAAGAAAAATTAAGTATCATAAATGAGAAACGAAAAGAAAATTTTCACAAAAAAAATTGGCCAAGATGGGGCTCGAACCCACGACATTCGCGTTATTAGCACGACGCTCTAACCAACTGAGCTACTCGGCCTTGATGAAAATTGAAATTATTTTCTATTCACGTAAACCAATTATTTAATCGATATTTGAAATGACCATAATATAATATTTGATAGTTGTTTTGTGTTGAAATACAATAAATTACATTATTCATGGGAAATAGTAAATATGTAAATTTCGAAATAATGTGATAAGAATAATATTATTAATTTCAATCTTTTCCATTTTAATCATACTATCCAATTCAGAATTGAAAGATGAAATTTTTCAAAATGTAATTCGATTTTCAAGAGATAATTGTCAAATTAAAAAGAAAAATTAAGTATCATAAATGAGAAACGAAAAGAAAATTTTCACAAAAAAAATTGGCCAAGATGGGGCTCGAACCCACGACATTCGCGTTATTAGCACGACGCTCTAACCAACTGAGCTACTCGGCCTTGATGAAAATTGAAATTATTTTCTATTCACGTAAACCAATTATTTAATCGATATTTGAAATGACCATAATATAATATTTGATAGTTGTTTTGTGTTGAAATACAATAAATTACATTATTCATGGGAAATAGTAAATATGTAAATTTCGAAATAATGTGATAAGAATAATATTATTAATTTCAATCTTTTCCATTTTAATCATACTATCCAATTCAGAATTGAAAGATGAAATTTTTCAAAATCTAATTCGATTTTCAAGAGATAATTGTCAAATTAAAAAGAAAAATTAAGTATCATAAATGAGAAACGAAAAGAAAATTTTCACAAAAAAAATTGGCCAAGATGGGGCTCGAACCCACGACATTCGCGTTATTAGCACGACGCTCTAACCAACTGAGCTACTCGGCCTTGATGAAAATTGAAATTATTTTCTATTCACGTAAACCAATTATTTAATCGATATTTGAAATGACCATAATATAATATTTGATAGTTGTTTTGTGTTGAAATACAATAAATTACATTATTCATGGGAAATAGTAAATATGTAAATTTCGAAATAATGTGATAAGAATAATATTATTAATTTCAATCTTTTCCATTTTAATCATACTATCCAATTCAGAATTGAAAGATGAAATTTTTCAAAATGTAATTCGATTTTCAAGAGATAATTGTCAAATTAAAAAGAAAAATTAAGTATCATAAATGAGAAACGAAAAGAAAATTTTCACAAAAAAAATTGGCCAAGATGGGGCTCGAACCCACGACATTCGCGTTATTAGCACGACGCTCTAACTAAAGATTTATTAATTATAACACATTTTTCAGTTTAAAGTTTTTCAAATAATCTACATGGATCATTAATGTTTCTGATTTCTTCAAGATATGTTTTCGGACAACTTGGCTTTGAGGCTTTTTGCATTGTCTTTTTCTTCATGAGCAGTTTCACGCAAAGTCTCAGTAATTTTTAATATAACTTTAATTAACATTATTTTATATACAATTTTACATTACACTATTTTTACTAAAATCAATGACTTTGGTAATTATTCTGAATTCTAAGTTATGTTTTTATTTAATTAAATGATTTGTTATCAAAGATTTTAATTTTTTTATTTACATATTTTATTTTATTACATTACAGGTCGCATAAACTTGTGCTATCATGTTGCGTATAAGCTATTGTCCCTGTTTTGTGGAAATGCCATATTTTTGCAGAATGTGATATATTACTAATTGCACAGTATTCTAGTAATTTTTGTGATTTACTTTTAGTTATACCAATTGATTCGAGTAGACTATTTGTTTCAGATGGGATAGATCCTAATGACCCTATAATACACGTCTTCAATTCGACTTTGTAATCAGGTTTGTTTTTCTGTATGGCAACTTTCAATTCTTTATATTTTTCGAGATTTAGATTGTCCACGGTTTTGAAATTCGCTTCAGAATCAATTGGACATTTAATATCTACAAGAAATATCGTTTTTCTTTCTTCATTTGTGATTGTCAAATCAATTCGGCCATTGAAATCTGGAATTAATGAGCATTTTCTGTCAACAACCACTATTAATTTTCGTGATTTTAAGTGTTTCACAATCAAATCAAGGCAACTATTGTGTCTCTTAGCTATTAATGACTTGTTTATGTTGCAAGTTTGTAAGATATGCGCCAGAGTTTCCTCTTCATGCTGACATCTGCGGCATAATCGATCTTCCATTTTTGTGTGAAATGGTCGCGCACGAGTTGTTAGACTATTGGTACGTGCTTGATGAATAAAGTTCCATTCGAATTCATCAAGTTTACTTTTAAAAATGATTTTGTTAACATTTGAATTAGATTTTATTGCGGTTATGAGGAAATTAGAATTGCAACTTTTTTCCCATCTTTCAAAATATGCATCAACAATCGAGTTATGGATTATTTTTGCAACATCTTTACGATAATTAGCAGAAATGATGTATGTTCCACGAATTTTTGTAGAGATGTTTAGAATTGGTTCTTTATCCATCATGTCGAAGAATATTGTTATGTTATGTGTTCTTTTAAAATATTCAATCGATGTCCTTGGACGCTGAAAATGAGTTTTCTTAGATTCAGGGTTTTTAATCGAGATTTTACCATTGATCCATTGAAAGCTTTCTAATAGAGAAGGGCATGAAATACCAATTCTGGATCTCGCTACTAAACATAAAGAGTCGGTGAAGATTTGTCTAGTATAGTCACATTTGGAGGTCAGAAGTCGAAAATATTGAACAATCGACTGACAGTGGTACTCATCTAAAAGGTCAACACAACCTGCACCTCCATTTTCAATTGAATTATAAAGGTAGAATGTTTCAGAATTAACAGAAAGATTAAGAATATTTCGAAGTTGACTCCTTAGTTTACTGCAGTTGTTGCCATTACTTCTCAAGTTACCATGTGGGTCACTAAGTGCACATGATTTAATTTGACGTGTACGAAAAGGGAATATCAATCTAGGGTGCAGAAATATTTTATAAGCTTTAAGCTTTTGCCATCCACAAAGGTCTGAGCTTGCCAGTTTGTTCGCATCAGTTATGACTCCGTCGATTATTTCGTATGGGCTCTGATCGTTATTTTCACCTACTGGCACTCCAAGATATTGATAAAATTCAGCGGTCATAAGCTTTTTAATATATTTATCAGAAATCATAATTTTACTGCTGTCAGTATTACAAGGTAACTGAATAAATGCACATTTTTCCGGGCGATATTGAAATCCGATGATTTCAGCAATTTCAACTGCCTTGTTAATGATGGTTTGCAGGTCAATGTCATTGTTTGCAATAAGAGCAATGTCATCTGCATAAGCTAAAGTTTGTATTTTTGAGGAATTAATATTGAAAGCAGGAACTTCACATGAGCTTATAGATTCTAAGACTGGATTGATAGCAATAGAAAATAGAATCATGGATATAGGACATCCTTGCTTGACCCCTTTGAAAATAGGAATGTTAGGTGTCACAAGAGAACCACAACAGTAAAAAGATTTTGTGTTCGAATATAAAGATTCTAGCAATTGTATAAATTCATTTGAGACTCCAATATATCCAAGAAGTTCCCACATATATTTGTGTGGAACACTACCAAAGGCATCTTTGATGTCTAGCCAAGCAATAGTAAGTGGTGTGTCTTTGCTGTATTTAGAATGTTCGAGGGCAGCTAACAAAATTGAATTGTGCTCTACACATCCTTCGTGTTCAGATCCACCCTTTTGACCAACATGTAACAGATCATTGATATTTATCCATTGTGTGAGTCTTCTGGCTAAAATTGAAGCAAACACTTTGTATATAACTGAAAGTAGAGCAATAGGTCTCCATGAAGCAATATCATCATATTGATCTTCCTTATCTGGTTTAGGAATCAAAATCGTTTTAAAAGACATCCAACATTGTGGAATTGTGCCAGATGTAATAATTTTATTGTATAGAAATGCGAGTAATTTTCCTTCAGGATCAAAGAGTGCGAGATCTCTGTAGTAAATACCATCATAGCCAGGAGAAGTGTTGTCAGCTCTTTTAATTTCAAACATTACCTCAAGCGCAGAGACCATTTCTAGATTTAGCGGAATATCAGACGTTTTGCAAACTTTTAATACAGAATTCCAGTTTTTCGGTTCCGGTTTCGAGTGACTGAAGTGATTTATAATGTCATCAATGTTGGGGTAGGTAGTAGTTTTGTTGTTATTTAAAATACTCATGACAGTTTTTTTCATATTCTTCATGAACTTAGCTCTAAGTTGTCCTTTACTGAGCTTTGTGTCATTCAATTTATTTCCAAGATAAGGTTTATGAGATACAGCTTTGGTGTTATGAATAGTAATGTTGCGCTGAATAGTATCAATAATGGAGTCCGAATTTTCGTCTTGTAATTCCTGTAGCAATTTGTCAGCACGGATTTTGCGTTCTGCTAGCGTTTGCTTAACTGATAAATTGATGTTGATTTTGAGATTGTCTTCGACAGCAATATTTTTCTCTTCAATAACGATAGGTAGCAGACATTTAATGACATCTCCAATTTCTCGTAAATTAAGATTAATTAGAGGACGGTCATGTGCAAAGTTTCTGATAAAAGCGCACAATAGCATTTTGCTGAAAAGGCCCGAGCCACGAGTGTCATGTGGACAATGACCAAGTGTAATTGCATGATTTTCAGTTTCTCGGATTTCGTTGATTTTGACAAGAAGCATATTACTGATTTTAACATGACTTATATTTTCCGTGAGTGTTGTCGGATTGAAGAGATAATGCTCATCATTGATGTAATCTATGATTAGGAGTAGCTCGTGACTTCTTGATGGTTTGAAAATGGCAAAGACTGTTTTCGATATGTAAAGCTTTTTAACATCCAGGTAGTCTAATATATATTGTGTGCTACCATCAAGAATTGCAGTGCACATCGTGCTGTCAAAAATATATTGTTTGTTGATAAGTTTAGTTTGTCCATAAATTTTTGAAGGACATTATCGGTTATTTGTCCATTGATCGAATTTAGGGATGGTAGAATTTCTTCACATAATTTAAGATTCAGCTGTGTAAGAGAGTTATAAACAATTACACTATCATAATTACGATTATGGATAATTTTTTCAAATTGCACAATAAATGCTGACGCAAAAAATATAGGATCAGATGAGACAAATAGTGGATGATTGATTCCATGGATTTTTGTGTACGAGATATTTTTGTTTAAGAAAAACGTATTTAAATATCCGCATATTATTTCTCCAATAGAGCTGAGACGCTCGCTGATTGACTTTTGGTAGAAAATCAAAGATGTAGCAGATCTTGTATTTTACAGAGTAAATTAATAAGCACCAGACGTCGAAATTTGGAATAACTCCGATAACACAATCGATACCCATGAATTGTTTGAAAGTAATATTTTCTAGAATGAAATGATTGTCTTGTGCTATAAGCTTTGATACCAAAAGAGGGGATAAGATTGAAATATTTGGATAAGATTTGTACCAATTCTGAATGAGTGATGACACACATGCTTTTTCATTTTTCAGATTTTGATTGCTTTTAGCCTTTTCATTCTGATTGAATTTAGATGCAGCTTTTTTGATGTTCTGAATGCTAGGTAACCTAGTTTTACCATATCCACCTCCTTTCTTAGGTTGCTTTTCTATTATCACTGAATTTTGGTTCATAATATAAACTTCTTTACGAATGTTAGCAATAATGTTTTCAGGAAAGCTAGTCCACCCATTGCTGATATAAACTGCGAAAGCACATGCAAAAGGACCGCAATCGTAGTCATTATCTTGGTAAATTAAAGTTTCGTGAGAATGTGGAATTATTGTTACTTTTAAATTAAAGATTTTATTCAAGGTAATGTTGATTCTCAGAGAACTTTGCTTATTAACAAGTTTGTGACGATAATTATATATTGGATCAATGTAATAAGAGGATAAATTGCTTTTATTATAGACAAATAGGATCCAGTGGCAATAATTAATATTAATGGTACAAAAGATAGTGTTTGCATCATATATCCTTTCTGGAAGAGGCATGATGTTTTCTTTCAAATCACTTTGAAGAATTTGGATGATGTGAGATTTAACGTAAATATGGTGAGGATTGTCGATATGTTTTTCAAGATACCTATCAATGTCATCATCGGTAAACCACAATTTGTCATCAAAGTCAGTCAATTGATCAGTATTGCTTTCTTCGCAATCTAATAAGCTAACAGTGCTTTCTGCATCAGTCCCATGAGAGATAAGTGCAGATGTGGAAACTGATGCAGGCACACACCTTCATTTATTTTGTTTACTTTTAAGTGATTTACTCACGGCCGATCTCGTTTTCGAAGGTATTGGAGAATAAATGGTCAATTGATTATTGACCGATATAATAGGTTCGTCATCAATATCAGTTGGTAATTGTATGATAAGTTTGTTAAGGCAATTTTGACAGACTTGTCTTTCAGTGTCAATGACCTTTATTGAAATATTTATTTCATTATCTCCACAATTGTTGCAGATTTTCATTTTACTTTCGACAGACTCAGTTAATATTTCTTCATTTTCGTCTGTAAGAGTAAGGTTTTGATTTGTATTTGTAATCGAATTTGTGCAATTAGTTTTCAGAAATTATGTTTTTAATGGAGACTAAAGAATGTAGTTGTGAGACAATTGTGACAATGTATTTTGACATTTCATTACCACAAATTTTCCGACAATCGTTAGATAACCTGTATGGTTTCCTATATTTATCCGTTGCATTTGAGTATGTTCGAAGAGTCCAGTAAATCATTTTCTTAGATCTCTTGAGATCATTGTCGCTTGTGGATTCCTCAATTTTGTAGTCATTTATAAAGAGACAGAGTTTTTCGACCATGTCAAGTCGCGACTGTTTTGTTGAACTAAAATTATCAATAGCAGATAGGAGGCTATTAACCAAAGAAATTGTTTCCGGAGAGATGATTTCATGTAGTTCATTTATTTCTCTATTTATTTTCCATTGCTTGAGCTTTAATAATCGTTCTAAACAGCTCTTACTATAATATGAACTTGCTGGAATTTTATCTGTGACGTTCTGACCCCACATGTCAATACCATTTTCATTTAAGTCATTGTTATCATTCAGTGTGGAAATTGAATATAAAAGAGAACAATTCCGAACATAGTTTTCCACATATTCCTTGTAGGTTTGATTTTCTATATATACAAGTTTTTTGGTGAGGTTCAGATAGTTCAGGTAAAATATCAACTCTATTAGTTTTAATTCTTTATTCTGTCCATTTAAGATAGTTTTTAATTCAATATCATTATCTGACATTTTAAATAAATTAAATTGCCCCAAGTTGAACATGATATCAGTGCCATGTTCAGAGATAAAATTACTTTCATTACTATTATTCTCATGACAGAAGAAATTACCTCCTTCAAAGTAAATATTACTGGGGAAACCTTTGTTCAATTTTAAGTCTTGAATGAGTAATTGTACTGCCAAACTAGATTACATTTGTCCTCGACAAAAAGTGTTTCCTTAATAATAGGAAAATCCTTGTACATTTTATTTAATCTTGACCGAGAAAGTTTAGTTCCATTACTCAAAGTATCATTGTGTGATTGAGTCGAGGAAGAACTGGAAATGTTAAAAGAATCCAGAAATAAGTTTCCATTTGCATATTTTAATTTAGCTTTCACCAGATAATCTGGAAGTTGATGAGATAGTCTGAGTGAATTTATTATTTTATTTATTTTGTTTTCTCGATGGCAGTCGTTAGAAATTATTGTGGACGAAAATTCTTTAAAGGCGCAAAATAGGAACTTCTTAACAGCCGTTGGAACAGGAATAAAAGCGTTGCTGTTTTCATTTATAGTGCTAATATTTGAATCCACTATGTGTATTTTATTATTCATAACACTATTATTATTTGACGACAGTTTAGTCAGATTATCTTTGCTAAGCAATGAGGATTTTACACATATATTTTTATTCCTATAAAATAGAAATTTAAAGCCATTAATCTCAAGGGGATTTACACTTAGATCGCAATTTCTAATCATATCATTAATGGCATTATATTTCTTTGGGCCTTCTTTCATTTTAATTAAATTCAGTAAAGATGGCATAATTTGAAAAAGCTTTTGCTTTTCAGAATTGGAAAGTGTTCTAATAATGAAGTCAAAATTTATGCGGCCAGTATTTTTAAAATTTACATCAAAATTTATAAAGTCTTCTGAATTAGGATTAATATTTATATTTTCATTACAAAGTTTTGATTTTTTATTTATAGATTTATTACTAGTTTGATTGTTAGATATATGTTTATTACAAGCTCTATAGATGTTTGATTTACAGAATTCTTAGAAATAGTAGCTTCTTTATTTAATTTATCACTATTTTCATTAATTATATATGTTTTATTTTCATTGCTTACTATATCTGTATTATTCAATGAAAAGAGATTTGAATTATTACTGATAATATCATTATAAGATTTATAACTTAAAAATTGTTTATCATTACCAAAGTCATTAAAATTTTCTTATTTACATTATTAATATTAGAATAATTGTTATTACTTTGTAATTCGTGATTAAAAATTAAATTAGTAAAAGTATTTTTAAGATTAGAAAATACTAACTCCAAATTAGCTGTGAAACTGCTCAATGAAGAATCCAATTTATCAAATATATAAACTCCGGAAGCCTTCTGATTGAAATTCGAAGTGATATTTATCTTCATAACATCCACAATAAATTCATTAAAATATCCAGAAGTATTAATGAAAAAATCACATTTAAATTTATTCAAAATATCTTCAGTATTAATTTCCATTTTAAAGATTTTAAACAAATTCGACCTTGATGAAAATTGAAATTATTTTCTATTCACGTAAATTACCATGGGAAATAGTAAATATGTAAATTTCGAAATAATGTGATAAGAATAATATTATTAATTTCAATCTTTTCCATTTTAATCATACTATCCAATTCAGAATTGAAAGATGAAATTTTTCAAAATGTAATTCGATTTTCAAGAGATAATTGTCAAATTAAAAAGAAAAATTAAGTATCATAAATGAGAAACGAAAAGAAAATTTTCACAAAAAAAATTGGCCAAGATGGGGCTCGAACCCACGACATTCGCGTTATTAGCACGACGCTCTAACCAACTGAGCTACTCGGCCTTGATGAAAATTGAAATTATTTTCTATTCACGTAAACCAATTATTTAATCGATATTTGAAATGACCATAATATAAGAAATACAATAAATTACATTATTCATGGGAAATAGTAAATATGTAAATTTCGAAATAATGTGATAAGAATAATATTATTAATTTCAATCTTTTCCATTTTAATCATACTATCCAATTCAGAATTGAAAGATGAAATTTTTCAAAATCTAATTCGATTTTCAAGAGATAATTGTCAAATTAAAAAGAAAAATTAAGTATCATAAATGAGAAACGAAAAGAAAATTTTCACAAAAAAAATTGGCCAAGATGGGGCTCGAACCCACGACATTCGCGTTATTAGCACGACGCTCTAACCAACTGAGCTACTCGGCCTTGATGAAAATTGAAATTATTTTCTATTCACGTAAACCAATTATTTAATCGATATTTGAAATGACCATATATAATATTTGATAGTTGTTTTGTGTTGAAATACAATAAATTACATTATCATGGGAATAGTAAATATGTAAATTTCGAAATAATGTATAAGAATAATATTATTAATTTCAATCTTTTCCATTTTAATCATACTATCCAATTCAGAATTGAAAGATGAAATTTTTCAAAATCTAATTCGATTTTCAAGAGATAATTGTCAAATTAAAAAGAAAAATTAAGTATCATAAATGAGAAACGAAAAGAAAATTTTCACAAAAAAAATTGGCCAAGATGGGGCTCGAACCCACGACATTCGCGTTATTAGCACGACGCTCTAACCAACTGAGCTACTCGGCCTTGATGAAAATTGAAATTATTTTCTATTCACGTAAACCAATTATTTAATCGATATTTGAAATGACCATAATATAATATTTGATAGTTGTTTTGTGTTGAAATACAATAAATTACATTTTCATGGGAAATAGTAAATATGTAAATTTCGAAATAATGTAATAAGAATATATTATTAATTTCAATCTTTTCCATTTTAATCATACTATCCAATTCAGAATTGAAAGATGAAATTTTTCAAAATCTAATTCGATTTTCAAGAGATAATTGTCAAATTAAAAAGAAAAATTAAGTATCATAAATGAGAAACGAAAAGAAAATTTTCACAAAAAAAATTGGCCAAGATGGGGCTCGAACCCACGACATTCGCGTTATTAGCACGACGCTCTAACCAACTGAGCTACTCGGCCTTGATGAAAATTGAAATTATTTTCTATTCACGTAAACCAATTATTTAATCGATATTTGAAATGACCATAATATAATATTTGATAGTTGTTTTGTGTTGAAATACAATAAATTACATTATTCATGGGAAATAGTAAATATGTAAATTTCGAAATAATGTAATAAGAATAATATTATTAATTTCAATCTTTTCCATTTTAATCATACTATCCAATTCAGAATTGAAAGATGAAATTTTTCAAAATCTAATTCGATTTTCAAGAGATAATTGTCAAATTAAAAAGAAAAATTAAGTATCATAAATGAGAACGAAAAGAAAATTTTCACAAAAAAAATTGGCCAAGATGGGGCTCGAACCCACGACATTCGCGTTATTAGCACGACGCTCTAACCAACTGAGCTACTCGGCCTTGATGAAAATTGAAATTATTTTCTATTCACGTAAACCAATTATTTAATCGATATTTGAAATGACCATAATATAATATTTGATAGTTGTTTTGTGTTGAAATACAATAAATTACATTATTCATGGGAAATAGTAAATATGTAAATTTCGAAATAATGTAATAAGAATAATATTATTAATTTCAATCTTTTCCATTTTAATCATACTATCCAATTCAGAATTGAAAGATGAAATTTTTCAAAATCTAATTCGATTTTCAAGAGATAATTGTCAAATTAAAAAGAAAAATTAAGTATCATAAATGAGAAACGAAAAGAAAATTTTCACAAAAAAAATTGGCCAAGATGGGGCTCGAACCCACGACATTCGCGTTATTAGCACGACGCTCTAACCAACTGAGCTACTCGGCCTTGATGAAAATTGAAATTATTTTCTATCACGTAAACCAATTATTTAATCGATATTTGAAATGACCATAATATAATATTTGATAGTTGTTTTGTGTTGAAATACAATAAATTACATTATTCATGGGAAATAGTAATATGTAAATTTCGAAATAATGTAATAAGAATAATATTATTAATTTCAATCTTTTCCATTTTAATCATACTATCCAATTCAGAATTGAAAGATGAAATTTTTCAAAATCTAATTCGATTTTCAAGAGATAATTGTCAAATTAAAAAGAAAAATTAAGTATCATAAATGAGAAACGAAAAGAAAATTTTCACAAAAAAAATTGGCCAAGATGGGGCTCGAACCCACGACATTCGCGTTATTAGCACGACGCTCTAACCAACTGAGCTACTCGGCCTTGATGAAAATTGAAATTATTTTCTATTCACGTAAACCAATTATTTAATCGATATTTGAAATGACCATAATATAATATTTGATAGTTGTTTTGTGTTGAAATACAATAAATTACATTATTCATGGGAAATAGTAAATATGTAAATTTCGAAATAATGTATAAGAATAATATTATTAATTTCAATCTTTTCCATTTTAATCATACTATCCAATTCAGAATTGAAAGATGAAATTTTTCAAAATCTAATTCGATTTTCAAGAGATAATTGTCAAATTAAAAAGAAAAATTAAGTATCATAAATGAGAAACGAAAAGAAAATTTTCACAAAAAAAATTGGCCAAGATGGGGCTCGAACCCACGACATTCGCGTTATTAGCACGACGCTCTAACCAACTGAGCTACTCGGCCTTGATGAAAATTGAAATTATTTTATTCACGTAAACCAATTATTTAATCGATATTTGAAATGACCATAATATAATATTTGATAGTTGTTTTGTGTTGAAATACAATAAATTACATTATTCATGGGAAATAGTAAATATGTAAATTTCGAAATAATGTAATAAGAATAATATTATTATTTCAATCTTTTCCATTTTAATCATACTATCCAATTCAGAATTGAAAGATGAAATTTTTCAAAATCTAATTCGATTTTCAAGAGATAATTGTCAAATTAAAAAGAAAAATTAAGTATCATAAATGAGAAACGAAAAGAAAATTTTCACAAAAAAAATTGGCCAAGATGGGGCTCGAACCCACGACATTCGCGTTATTAGCACGACGCTCTAACCAACTGAGCTACTCGGCCTTGATGAAAATTGAAATTATTTTCTTTCACGTAAACCAATTATTTAATCGATATTTGAAATGACCATAATATAATATTTGATAGTTGTTTTGTGTTGAAATACAATAAATTACATTATTCATGGGAAATAGTAAATATGTAAATTTCGAAATAATGTATAAGAATAATATTATTAATTTCAATCTTTTCCATTTTAATCATACTATCCAATTCAGAATTGAAAGATGAAATTTTTCAAAATCTAATTCGATTTTCAAGAGATAATTGTCAAATTAAAAAGAAAAATTAAGTATCATAAATGAGAAACGAAAAGAAATTTTCACAAAAAAAATTGGCCAAGATGGGGCTCGAACCCACGACATTCGCGTTATTAGCACGACGCTCTAACCAACTGAGCTACTCGGCCTTGATGAAAATTGAAATTATTTTCTATTCACGTAAACCAATTATTTAATCGATATTTGAAATGACCATAATATAATATTTGATAGTTGTTTTGTGTTGAAATACAATAAATTACATTATTCATGGGAAATAGTAAATATGTAAATTTCGAAATAATGTAATAAGAATAATATTATTAATTTCAATCTTTTCCATTTTATACTATCCAATTCAGAATTGAAAGATGAAATTTTCAAAATGTAATTCGATTTTCAAGAGATAATTGTCAAATTAAAAAGAAAAATTAAGTATCATAAATGAGAAACGAAAAGAAAATTTTCACAAAAAAAATTGGCCAAGATGGGGCTCGAACCCACGACATTCGCGTTATTAGCACGACGCTCTAACCAACTGAGCTACTCGGCCTTGATGAAAATTGAAATATTTTTCTATTCACGTAAACCAATTATTTAATCGATATTTGAAATGACCATAATATAATATTTGATAGTTGTTTTGTGTTGAAATACAATAATTACATTATTCATGGGAAATAGTAAATATGTAAATTTCGAAATAATGTGATAAGAATAATATTATTAATTTCAATCTTTTCCATTTTAATCATACTATCCAATTCAGAATTGAAAGATGAAATTTTTCAAAATCTAATTCGATTTTCAAGAGATAATTGTCAAATTAAAAAGAAAAATTAAGTATCATAAATGAGAAACGAAAAGAAAATTTTCACAAAAAAAATTGGCCAAGATGGGGCTCGAACCCACGACATTCGCGTTATTAGCACGACGCTCTAACCAACTGAGCTACTCGGCCTTGATGAAAATTGAAATTATTTTCTATTCACGTAAACCAATTATTTAATCGATATTTGAAATGACCATAATATAATATTTGATAGTTGTTTTGTGTTGAAATACAATAAATTACATTATTCATGGGAAATAGTAAATATGTAAATTTCGAAATAATGTGATAAGAATAATATTATTATTTCAATCTTTTCCATTTTAATCATACTATCCAATTCAGAATTGAAAGATGAAATTTTTCAAAATCTAATTCGATTTTCAAGAGATAATTGTCAAATTAAAAAGAAAAATTAAGTATCATAAATGAGAAACGAAAAGAAAATTTTCACAAAAAAAATTGCCAAGATGGGGCTCGAACCCACGACATTCGCGTTATTAGCACGACGCTCTAACCAACTGAGCTACTCGGCCTTGATGAAAATTGAAATTATTTTCTATTCACGTAAACCAATTATTTAATCGATATTTGAAATGACCATAATATAATATTTGATAGTTGTTTTGTGTTGAAATACAATAAATTACATTATTCATGGGAAATAGTAAATATGTAAATTTCGAAATAATGTATAAGAATAATATTATTAATTTCAATCTTTTCCATTTTAATCATACTATCCAATTCAGAATTGAAAGATGAAATTTTTCAAAATCTAATTCGATTTTCAAGAGATAATTGTCAAATTAAAAAGAAAAATTAAGTATCATAAATGAGAAACGAAAAGAAAATTTTCACAAAAAAAATTGGCCAAGATGGGGCTCGAACCCACGACATTCGCGTTATTAGCACGACGCTCTAACCAACTGAGCTACTCGGCCTTGATGAAAATTGAAATTATTTTCTATTCACGTAAACCAATTATTTAATCGATATTTGAAATGACCATAATATAATATTTGATAGTTGTTTTGTGTTGAAATACAATAAATTACATTATTCATGGGAAATAGTAAATATGTAAATTTCGAAATAATGTATAAGAATAATATTATTAATTTCAATCTTTTCCATTTTAATCATACTATCCAATTCAGAATTGAAGATGAAATTTTTCAAAATCTAATTCGATTTTCAAGAGATAATTGTCAAATTAAAAAGAAAAATTAAGTATCATAAATGAGAAACGAAAAGAAAATTTTCACAAAAAAATTGGCCAAGATGGGGCTCGAACCCACGACATTCGCGTTATTAGCACGACGCTCTAACCAACTGAGCTACTCGGCCTTGATGAAAATTGAAATTATTTTCTATTCACGTAAACCAATTATTTAATCGATATTTGAAATGACCATAATATAATATTTGATAGTTGTTTTGTGTTGAAATACAATAAATTACATTATTCATGGGAAATAGTAATATGTAAATTTCGAAATAATGTAATAAGAATAATATTATTAATTTCAATCTTTTCCATTTTAATCATACTATCCAATTCAGAATTGAAAGATGAAATTTTTCAAATGTAATTCGATTTTCAAGAGATAATTGTCAAATTAAAAAGAAAAATTAAGTATCATAAATGAGAAACGAAAGAAAATTTCACAAAAAAAAATTGGCCAAGATGGGGCTCGAACCCACGACATTCGCGTTATTAGCACGACGCTCTAACCAACTGAGCTACTCGGCCTTTGATGAAAATTGAAATTTTTTTCTATTCACGTAAATTAATTTTTAATCGATATTGAAATGACCATAATAATATTTATAGTTGTTGTTTTGTGTTGAAATAAATACATTATTCATGGGAAATAGTAAATATGTAAATTTCGAAAAATGTGATAAGAATAATATTTTAATTTCAATCTTTTCCATTTTAATCATACTATCCAATTCAGAATTGAAAGATGAAATTTTTCAAAATAATTCGATTTCAAGAGATAATTGTCAAATTAAAAAGAAAAATTAAGTATCATAAATGAGAAACGAAAGAAAATTTTCACAAAAAAAATTGGCCAAGATGGGGCTCGAACCCACGACATTCGCGTTATTAGCACGACGCTCTAACCAACTGAGCTACTCGGCCTTGATGAAAATTGAAATTATTTTCTATTCACGTAAACCAATTATTTAATCGATATTTGAAATGACCATAATATAATATTTGATAGTTGTTTTGTGTTGAAATACAATAAATTACATTATTCATGGGAAATAGTAAATATGTAAATTTCGAATAATGTCAATAAGAATAATATTTATTAAATTTACTTTTCCATTTTAATCATACTATTTCCAATTCGGAATTTGAAGAGTGATGAATTTTTTCAAAATAAATTCGATTTATATCACGTAGGGACTTACGTGTGTCAAATTATAAAGAAAAATAAATTAATCACACGTATAATTGTAGATATTACGAAAACGATTGAATTATATTATTTTACCTATAAAATATTATGGTGCTTTTATGTTGAATTGTGGAATCGCGCCTTATCGATTGAATATCGTATTGTTATTTAGTATAATCGACGCTGTATAACAAATGGAGTATCTGCGCACATTGTGTTTAGAAATTGTAAAACAATTATTTTGCTGTTAGTTTTATTCTCAAATATATTTTATGCAGCATATTTTCGCATTTTATATTTTGAATGCTGCTAACTAACATAGTGTAAATTATTGATTGTAGTATGTCTCTTGTGTATTGTAATTAAAAAGACTTTCATCTATTTCTGTGGAAATTAAATTCATGTTACAACTCACTTTATTTTCTGAAATAAACTTCGTAAAAAAAAAGTACATAGGATAGTGTTTTATCTCTACTCGTTACTCATTTCGAATTCATCATATTATATTACATAACTCTCGTTCTTTAGATTGAAAATAAATGATTTAGTTTTTCTCATATTGTCTCGTTTATGAATAAAGGTAAGTATTATATTGATACAGAAAATATTTATTAATGTATATACTATCGTAATCGCATTATTGTAGATAAGACGTACATATATTATAAGTCTCTTCTCATCACTCAATATAATATACTATAAGTATATGTATGCCACATTAATACGGAGGTATGTGACTTGACTGTTATAATTCAGATCCATAAACTTGTTTATAGTCTCGATATCTTTGTAAAACTCGAGCTATTATCTAATAGTCGTTGATGTGCTTATCGGTTTCCTAACTTTTAGATGAACTAGTTTAGAATATTTTTTTTATTTCTTGATATCTTATCTGTTTGGTTCAGCTATTTTATTATTTTATCAATCTCTTTTATGCTATTGAAAGATCTTTCTACTTATTTTGATGCTTCGTGTTTTGTGTTGTGAATTGTATCATTATAGTGTCTTAGTTTACTTTCTTGTGCCGTTTGTTAATGTTATTATCATATTGGTGATATTGCTTAGATATTTGAGTTTATATTTACTTTAAGGAATATCTAATTTATTATATCTCCTATCTTTTATTGATTTAATTTTGATATTTGTAAATGTTACATACTTAACTAATTTTTATTTGTACACCAGATATGGAAACATTTCAACGAGTATTATGAACTTATTGATTTTCATATATACGACTTCTATTAGCTCCTTAGCATATTCATGTACATGAGACTTACTGCAATCATCACAGAGAATATCTTCTGAATGAATTTTCTACAAATAACACACTATTTCCGGCTGGGATGAGCGCCTTCGATTTCGTAGAATACGTCCTACATCCATTTTTAGTCTCGAAGCGCATAGTAAACAATTGGACTTATCGCTGTTAGATGCATATATCCGAGAATATTTCTTGTCTTTCTATACGCGGTGTTCTGTAAATGATGTCAGTATATCGCTACTTGACTGACTTATGTGATAATCCAATTGTTAATACACCTATCGATCCGCTTGTTTTCTGTGGTTGTTCTGCAATAATCTATTTCAAATTCAATCTATATTATATTCTTCTTCCTTCTGTGATTCATATTTTGATATATTATAGTTAATATCATTTACTCTCTGTGATAACTTAATTCTGTATAGTTTAATTTGACTGTGCGTTTCGACTCGAGAATGTTCATTTAATAAATTTATCTAGTCTTTTCTTTTATCATTTATTATCAATCTCCTGATCTGTAAGTTTGAATTTCTCATATATATATATTCGATTTTTTCTAGTCGATTTCAAATCGTTCTATTTAATAAAGAGGTAACGATTATAACTTAACTAGTGTTCATTTAAGGAATGACGCTATCGATATTATATAAACGAAGTATTTTCATCAAGATTATATGCCTTCTGAGAATTGGTCCTTGCAGCTAGGATAATGTTCTGTGTTAATTTCTAGTCTCATTATTTTGTGTCGCGAATCATCTAGACGATCGTCATGACGCGAATCTTAGGTTTCATCTTGATGGACTAATATCATGACATTTTTATATATATTCATCTGATTAATTATATTATACTCTCATTCTGTAATAATTATCGCTAAAATGACATAACATAATAAATGAATGGTGGGCTTGATGTCTATATGTGCAACTCACAAGAAATTATCATACTCTTTTTACTCTTTATCAGAGGAAGATCATACGTTTATTTATTTTAGATTTAGAATCTAATTGTTTATAGTAAGACACTATATATTGTTATATTGAAGTTTTTGAATATGTGAAATAATTATTACAAGTTCTTTTTGACTTATAATTCAATTTCTCAAGGAATAGATAGAATAGCAATTTCTGAATAATCTAATCAGATTCTAGATCTCTCATAGTTTGTATTATTTTTGTGCTCTTATAACAGAAAATTTATTATGAAGTATTGCTATTAATTTGAAAGAAATCGTGAATATAATGAAGATTATATATTCACTTCCGTGAAGAGAAACAGCTATTTAAGTTGTGCAATGATAGAAGCGGAGCTCTAGCCCGACATGTCGTGCCGCCGGAGATGCGCGACGCTTCCTAATACTTACCGCCTAACTCGTATAGGCAGAATGAGAAATTGAACAATTGTGAGAATTTTGTCCTCTCATAATCTACTTACTGGCCATGAATCGAAGCATGATCATTTTACATAGGCTCGTTTTTGCATATTTGATTAGTTGTCTTTGTGTGAGAAGAATCAATGTTGCAATTACGGTGTAATTCGAGTCGCGCGAGTACAATACTCTCGTGAACTATGTGTCGGAGATAACACTACTAACAGATTGTATAAGATAATTATTATTCAATTTCAATCCTTTTCATTATAGAACAATTCTAGTGAATCGTCTCAATCTCTTAGGTGTATTAGAAGATGCATTAGTGTATTTTAGGCTATCAATTCGGTGTTTCAAGGAGGCCTCAATTGTGATATGGAAGAGGAGAGATTGTTGCTCGTAGTCATACTGTAGCACGCGAAAATGGATAAATTTTCGCGCTAAGACTAAGGTGTTTAGTTCAGAGTAAAGACTGGAGTATTCTGAACGATCGGAGGAAACAGTTTTTAGGGGGAAACATTCTATAGGTTAGTCCTCTTTTGACGCTGCGCTTATGTTGATAAAAAATTTAGATTTTACTTCTTACGAATTGTATGTAATGTAGAGTCTTTTCTTATTTTCTGTAATGTTTCACAGTTGGAAAATAACCAAATTGGTTATGTATTCATATCTTAGAAACGGAAAGATTGACATGATTAGTAGAATATAATTGAGTTATTTTCGTCTCGTGCCTGCGAAACTTCATTTTCATATAATATTTATTTCTCATATCTTTCGCGAAGGAAATGGCAGTTTTATGACTCAGATGTATTGTCTTGTCTCGTCATGGAGTGAATTAATAGGAATCAGTATAATAGGTGTAGTAGTGGTTACGTCATATACATTTTATTCTTGTGTTGGCATATCTTGGATCTCTCCCCTCATAGAAGAGTATAGACGCTGATTTGAAAACCATGTAATGCTCCGATTTTCTAAGAGTGATAATACAGATCCTTAAGAGAAAGAATCGAATGTATAATAAAAGATCTAGTCTAATGCATGTGATAAAGAACAGTCAAAAGCATACATAGAAGGATTTTAAAAATTGCGCCAAGCTCGAGATTTTACTTTCGATCAGTTGCAGTCATTTTCGTTAATGCTTTACAAATTAATACATAAAAGTTTTAACTTATCTCTTTTTTTACTTTGATAATTTCAGTTTAAAAGATAAATCTTTTAGCAATATCTAGAAAGCGTTGTTATAAACTATATGTCAGTTAAAAATTACATTCAACTCAAAAGTTAAATATTAATAATCCCAATCAGCGGTTAACATTGAGGAAATCATTATTCCTACTATTCAAATCTACATAACAGGGTTCAGTGATGCAACCGGTTGGATCCGTCCGGGGAATCAAGCGTTTAATTATTTCCGATGTTAATTAATCTACGCAATCATAAGTGTCATCGAAGACAAATAACGATATTTAGGTACAAAATTCTTAGGGCAAAACATAATTTATATTTGAATCTGATAAAATAATAATTAATTTCTTAAAATAATTTATAAGATAATCCTGAAACATAAACAATTGACCATCTTAACACGTTCGAGGTGAAACCGACAAATACACAACTATATTTATTTTATAAAATTTAATTTCAAGTTTTTGAATGCTTCTTTATCAACCACGCTCGTCATTCATCTCATTACACTACTATCTTACACTGATTCTTTTAGTAGCCAGTACCACCCATCGCGATCCCCATTAGTATTTTAGATGTGGACTATATTGTCAGCAGGTGTAGTCGATTCACATGGTCATCAAATAAAAATCCTATCAGCCGTTGGAATTTTGTATGCTGTTCACCTATGGTCAGTTATTATCAATTATAATTTAATCAACTAAATAATTAAAATTCATTTTATCTCGCACATAAAATTCCCATACTATTTCAATTACAATCAAATCCAACTCTTCAAAAAATTCATCAATCGAAAAACAAATCAGTTCAAAAAACGTTTTTCCGCCTTTAATCCACCCCAAAATCTAAGAGCTGACATCTACGCATGGATCCCAGAGAGACTTATCAATTAAACGTACAGTACAAATTCTGAACGATGAACATAAATATATATCGGATGGGTGAATTTAAAATTTTGATTAGCTCCAAAATTTTGAAAAACAAAATACTAGTTAATGACGTGGAGATTTTTTGCAATAATTATTAAATTATGAATCCTTTGTAATACAATAAATGAAAAGAAAATTTTCTTTTTTTGTCATGTTTTTTCTTATCTGTATTTTTCTTGTTTTATGAGAACCTTTTGTGGCTTCACTTAAGAACTACCTGTATTCGCGTTTGATAATGAGCACATGAACGTATACTAACAAATAATTACTGTAAGAGCTCGACTCTCTCTTCTTTGAGTTATCGCTGTTAAATGCTAGATTAATATTCTATACTTCAGTTCAT
>JACMZG010000282.1:45584-55918 GCA_018340805.1 Microvelia longipes
ATCTTGGCCAATTTTTTTTGTGAAAATTTTCTTTTCGTTTCTCATTTATGATACTTAATTTTTCTTTTTAATTTGACAATTATCTCTTGAAAATCGAATTAGATTTTGAAAAATTTCATCTTTCAATTCTGAATTGGATAGTATGATTAAAATGGAAAAGATTGAAATTAATAATATTATTCTTATTACATTATTTCGAAATTTACATATTTACTATTTCCCATGAATAATGTAATTTATTGTATTTCAACACAAAACAACTATCAAATATTATATTATGGTCATTTCAAATATCGATTAAATAATTGGTTTACGTGAATAGAAAATAATTTCAATTTTCATCAAGGCCGAGTAGCTCAGTTGGTTAGAGCGTCGTGCTAATAACGCGAATGTCGTGGGTTCGAGCCCCATCTTGGCCAATTTTTTTTGTGAAAATTTTCTTTTCGTTTCTCATTTATGATACTTAATTTTTCTTTTTAATTTGACAATTATCTCTTGAAAATCGAATTAGATTTTGAAAAATTTCATCTTTCAATTCTGAATTGGATAGTATGATTAAAATGGAAAAGATTGAAATTAATAATATTATTCTTATTACATTATTTCGAAATTTACATATTTACTATTTCCCATGAATAATGTAATTTATTGTATTTCAACACAAAACAACTATCAAATATTATATTATGGTCATTTCAAATATCGATTAAATAATTGGTTTACGTGAATAGAAAATAATTTCAATTTTCATCAAGGCCGAGTAGCTCAGTTGGTTAGAGCGTCGTGCTAATAACGCGAATGTCGTGGGTTCGAGCCCCATCTTGGCCAATTTTTTTTGTGAAAATTTTCTTTTCGTTTCTCATTTATGATACTTAATTTTTCTTTTTAATTTGACAATTATCTCTTGAAAATCGAATTAGATTTTGAAAAATTTCATCTTTCAATTCTGAATTGGATAGTATGATTAAAATGGAAAAGATTGAAATTAATAATATTATTCTTATTACATTATTTCGAAATTTACATATTTACTATTTCCCATGAATAATGTAATTTATTGTATTTCAACACAAAACAACTATCAAATATTATATTATGGTCATTTCAAATATCGATTAAATAATTGGTTTACGTGAATAGAAAATAATTTCAATTTTCATCAAGGCCGAGTAGCTCAGTTGGTTAGAGCGTCGTGCTAATAACGCGAATGTCGTGGGTTCGAGCCCCATCTTGGCCAATTTTTTTGTGAAAATTTTCTTTTCGTTTCTCATTTATGATACTTAATTTTTCTTTTTAATTTGACAATTATCTCTTGAAAATCGAATTAGATTTTGAAAAATTTCATCTTTCAATTCTGAATTGGATAGTATGATTAAAATGGAAAAGATTGAAATTAATAATATTATTCTTATTACATTATTTCGAAATTTACATATTTACTATTTCCCATGAATAATGTAATTTATTGTATTTCAACACAAAACAACTATCAAATATTATATTATGGTCATTTCAAATATCGATTAAATAATTGGTTTACGTGAATAGAAAATAATTTCAATTTTCATCAAGGCCGAGTAGCTCAGTTGGTTAGAGCGTCGTGCTAATAACGCGAATGTCGTGGGTTCGAGCCCCATCTTGGCCAATTTTTTTTGTGAAAATTTTCTTTTCGTTTCATTTATGATACTTAATTTTTCTTTTTAATTTGACAATTATCTCTTGAAAATCGAATTAGATTTTGAAAAATTTCATCTTTCAATTCTGAATTGGATAGTATGATTAAAATGGAAAAGATTGAAATTAATAATATTATTCTTATTACATTATTTCGAAATTTACATATTTACTATTTCCCATGAATAATGTAATTTATTGTATTTCAACACAAAACAACTATCAAATATTATATTATGGTCATTTCAAATATCGATTAAATAATTGGTTTACGTGAATAGAAAATAATTTCAATTTTCATCAAGGCCGAGTAGCTCAGTTGGTTAGAGCGTCGTGCTAATAACGCGAATGTCGTGGGTTCGAGCCCCATCTTGGCCAATTTTTTTTGTGAAAATTTTCTTTTCGTTTCTCATTTATGATACTTAATTTTTCTTTTTAATTTGACAATTATCTCTTGAAAATCGAATTAGATTTTGAAAAATTTCATCTTTCAATTCTGAATTGGATAGTATGATTAAAATGGAAAAGATTGAAATTAATAATATTATTCTTATTACATTATTTCGAAATTTACATATTTACTATTTCCCATGAATAATGTAATTTATTGTATTTCAACACAAAACAACTATCAAATATTATATTATGGTCATTTCAAATATCGATTAAATAATTGGTTTACGTGAATAGAAAATAATTTCAATTTTCATCAAGGCCGAGTAGCTCAGTTGTTAGAGCGTCGTGCTAATACGCGAATGTCGTGGGTTCGAGCCCCATCTTGGCCAATTTTTTTTGTGAAAATTTTCTTTTCGTTTCTCATTTATGATACTTAATTTTTCTTTTTAATTTGACAATTATCTCTTGAAAATCGAATTAGATTTTGAAAAATTTCATCTTTCAATTCTGAATTGGATAGTATGATTAAAATGGAAAAGATTGAAATTAATAATATTATTCTTATTACATTATTTCGAAATTTACATATTTACTATTTCCCATGAATAATGTAATTTATTGTATTTCAACACAAAACAACTATCAAATATTATATTATGGTCATTTCAAATATCGATTAAATAATTGGTTTACGTGAATAGAAAATAATTTCAATTTTCATCAAGGCCGAGTAGCTCAGTTGGTTAGAGCGTCGTGCTAATAACGCGAATGTCGTGGGTTCGAGCCCCATCTTGGCCAATTTTTTTTGTGAAAATTTTCTTTTCGTTTCTCATTTATGATACTTAATTTTTCTTTTTAATTTGACAATTATCTCTTGAAAATCGAATTAGATTTTGAAAAATTTCATCTTTCAATTCTGAATTGGATAGTATGATTAAAATGGAAAAGATTGAAATTAATAATATTATTCTTATTACATTATTTCGAAATTTACATATTTACTATTTCCCATGAATAATGTAATTTATTGTATTTCAACACAAAACAACTATCAAATATTATATTATGGTCATTTCAAATATCGATTAAATAATTGGTTTACGTGAATAGAAAATAATTTCAATTTTCATCAAGGCCGAGTAGCTCAGTTGGTTAGAGCGTCGTGCTAATAACGCGAATGTCGTGGGTTCGAGCCCCATCTTGGCCAATTTTTTTTGTGAAAATTTTCTTTTCGTTTCTCATTTATGATACTTAATTTTTCTTTTTAATTTGACAATTATCTCTTGAAAATCGAATTAGATTTTGAAAAATTTCATCTTTCAATTCTGAATTGGATAGTATGATTAAAATGGAAAAGATTGAAATTAATAATATTATTCTTATTACATTATTTTCGAAATTTACATATTTACTATTTCCCATGAATAATGTAATTTATTGTATTTCAACACAAAACAACTATCAAATATTATATTATGGTCATTTCAAATATCGATTAAATAATTGGTTTACGTGAATAGAAAATAATTTCAATTTTCATCAAGGCCGAGTAGCTCAGTTGGTTAGAGCGTCGTGCTAATAACGCGAATGTCGTGGGTTCGAGCCCCATCTTGGCCAATTTTTTTTGTGAAAATTTTCTTTTCGTTTCTCATTTATGATACTTAATTTTTCTTTTTAATTTGACAATTATCTCTTGAAAATCGAATTAGATTTTGAAAAATTTCATCTTTCAATTCTGAATTGGATAGTATGATTAAAATGGAAAAGATTGAAATTAATAATATTATTCTTATACATTATTTCGAAATTTACATATTTACTATTTCCCATGAATAATGTAATTTATTGTATTTCAACACAAAACAACTATCAAATATTATATTATGGTCATTTCAAATATCGATTAAATAATTGGTTTACGTGAATAGAAAATAATTTCAATTTTCATCAAGGCCGAGTAGCTCAGTTGGTTAGAGCGTCGTGCTAATAACGCGAATGTCGTGGTTCGAGCCCCATCTTGGCCAATTTTTTTTGTGAAAATTTTCTTTTCGTTTCTCATTTATGATACTTAATTTTTCTTTTTAATTTGACAATTATCTCTTGAAAATCGAATTAGATTTTGAAAAATTTCATCTTTCAATTCTGAATTGGATAGTATGATTAAAATGGAAAAGATTGAAATTAATAATATTATTCTTATTACATTATTTCGAAATTTACATATTTACTATTTCCCATGAATAATGTAATTTATTGTATTTCAACACAAAACAACTATCAAATATTATATTATGGTCATTTCAAATATCGATTAAATAATTGGTTTACGTGAATAGAAAATAATTTCAATTTTCATCAAGGCCGAGTAGCTCAGTTGGTTAGAGCGTCGTGCTAATAACGCGAATGTCGTGGGTTCGAGCCCCATCTTGGCCAATTTTTTTTGTGAAAATTTTCTTTTCGTTTCTCATTTATGATACTTAATTTTTCTTTTTAATTTGACAATTATCTCTTGAAAATCGAATTAGATTTTGAAAAATTTCATCTTTCAATTCTGAATTGGATAGTATGATTAAAATGGAAAAGATTGAAATTAATAATATTATTCTTATTACATTATTTCGAAATTTACATATTTACTATTTCCCATGAATAATGTAATTTATTGTATTTCAACACAAAACAACTATCAAATATTATATTATGGTCATTTCAAATATCGATTAAATAATTGGTTTACGTGAATAGAAAATAATTTCAATTTTCATCAAGGCCGAGTAGCTCAGTTGGTTAGAGCGTCGTGCTAATAATTTTTTTTTTTCTTTAATTTCAATTCTTTCAATTACATCTTTCAATTCTGAATTGGATAGTATGATTAAAATGGAAAAGATTGAAATTAATAATATTATTCTTATTACATTATTTCGAAATTTACATATTTACTATTTCCCATGAATAATGTAATTTATTGTATTTCAACACAAAACAACTATCAAATATTATATTATGGTCATTTCAAATATCGATTAAATAATTGGTTTACGTGAATAGAAAATAATTTCAATTTTCATCAAGGCCGAGTAGCTCAGTTGGTTAGAGCGTCGTGCTAATAACGCGAATGTCGTGGGTTCGAGCCCCATCTTGGCCAATTTTTTTTGTGAAAATTTTCTTTTCGTTTCTCATTTATGATACTTAATTTTTCTTTTTAATTTGACAATTATCTCTTGAAAATCGAATTAGATTTTGAAAAATTTCATCTTTCAATTCTGAATTGGATAGTATGATTAAAATGGAAAAGATTGAAATAATATTATTCTTATTACATTATTTCGAAATTTACATATTTACTATTTCCCATGAATAATGTAATTTATTGTATTTCAACACAAAACAACTATCAAATATTATATTATGGTCATTTCAAATATCGATTAAATAATTGGTTTACGTGAATAGAAAATAATTTCAATTTTCATCAAGGCCGAGTAGCTCAGTTGGTTAGAGCGTCGTGCTAATAACGCGAATGTCGTGGGTTCGAGCCCCATCTTGGCCAATTTTTTTTGTGAAAATTTTCTTTTCGTTTCTCATTTATGATACTTAATTTTTCTTTTTAATTTGACAATTATCTCTTGAAAATCGAATTAGATTTTGAAAAATTTCATCTTTCAATTCTGAATTGGATAGTATGATTAAAATGGAAAAGATTGAAATTAATAATATTATTCTTATTACATTATTTCGAAATTTACATATTTACTATTTCCCATGAATAATGTAATTTATTGTATTTCAACACAAAACAACTATCAAATATTATATTATGGTCATTTCAAATATCGATTAAATAATTGGTTTACGTGAATAGAAAATAATTTCAATTTTCATCAAGGCCGAGTAGCTCAGTTGGTTAGAGCGTCGTGCTAATAACGCGAATGTCGTGGGTTCGAGCCCCATCTTGGCCAATTTTTTTTGTGAAAATTTTCTTTTCGTTTCTCATTTATGATACTTAATTTTTCTTTTTAATTTGACAATTATCTCTTGAAAATCGAATTAGATTTTGAAAAATTTCATCTTTCAATTCTGAATTGGATAGTATGATTAAAATGGAAAAGATTGAAATTAATAATATTATTCTTATTACATTATTTCGAAATTTACATATTTACTATTTCCCATGAATAATGTAATTTATTGTATTTCAACACAAAACAACTATCAAATATTATATTATGGTCATTTCAAATATCGATTAAATAATTGGTTTACGTGAATAGAAAATAATTTCAATTTTCATCAAGGCCGAGTAGCTCAGTTGGTTAGAGCGTCGTGCTAATAACGCGAATGTCGTGGGTTCGAGCCCCATCTTGGCCAATTTTTTTTGTGAAAATTTTCTTTTCGTTTCTCATTTATGATACTTAATTTTTCTTTTTAATTTGACAATTATCTCTTGAAAATCGAATTAGATTTTGAAAAATTTCATCTTTCAATTCTGAATTGGATAGTATGATTAAAATGGAAAAGATTGAAATTAATAATATTATTCTTATTACATTATTTCGAAATTTACATATTTACTATTTCCCATGAATAATGTAATTTATTGTATTTCAACACAAAACAACTATCAAATATTATATTATGGTCATTTCAAATATCGATTAAATAATTGGTTTACGTGAATAGAAAATAATTTCAATTTTCATCAAGGCCGAGTAGCTCAGTTGGTTAGAGCGTCGTGCTAATAACGCGAATGTCGTGGGTTCGAGCCCCATCTTGGCCAATTTTTTTTGTGAAAATTTTCTTTTCGTTTCTCATTTATGATACTTAATTTTTCTTTTTAATTTGACAATTATCTCTTGAAAATCGAATTAGATTTTGAAAAATTTCATCTTTCAATTCTGAATTGGATAGTATGATTAAAATGGAAAAGATTGAAATTAATAATATTATTCTTATCACATTATTTCGAAATTTACATATTTACTATTTCCCATGAATAATGTAATTTATTGTATTTCAACACAAAACAACTATCAAATATTATATTATGGTCATTTCAAATATCGATTAAATAATTGGTTTACGTGAATAGAAAATAATTTCAATTTTCATCAAGGCCGAGTAGCTCAGTTGGTTAGAGCGTCGTGCTAATAACGCGAATGTCGTGGGTTCGAGCCCCATCTTGGCCAATTTTTTTTGTGAAAATTTTCTTTTCGTTTCTCATTTATGATACTTAATTTTTCTTTTTAATTTGACAATTATCTCTTGAAAATCGAATTAGATTTTGAAAAATTTCATCTTTCAATTCTGAATTGGATAGTATGATTAAAATGGAAAAGATTGAAATTAATAATATTATTCTTATTACATTATTTCGAAATTTACATATTTACTATTTCCCATGAATAATGTAATTTATTGTATTTCAACACAAAACAACTATCAAATATTATATTATGGTCATTTCAAATATCGATTAAATAATTGGTTTACGTGAATAGAAAATAATTTCAATTTTCATCAAGGCCGAGTAGCTCAGTTGGTTAGAGCGTCGTGCTAATAACGCGAATGTCGTGGGTTCGAGCCCCATCTTGGCCAATTTTTTTTGTGAAAATTTTCTTTTCGTTTCTCATTTATGATACTTAATTTTTCTTTTTAATTTGACAATTATCTCTTGAAAATCGAATTAGATTTTGAAAAATTTCATCTTTCAATTCTGAATTGGATAGTATGATTAAAATGGAAAAGATTGAAATTAATAATATTATTCTTATTACATTATTTCGAAATTTACATATTTACTATTTCCCATGAATAATGTAATTTATTGTATTTCAACACAAAACAACTATCAAATATTATATTATGGTCATTTCAAATATCGATTAAATAATTGGTTTACGTGAATAGAAAATAATTTCAATTTTCATCAAGGCCGAGTAGCTCAGTTGGTTAGAGCGTCGTGCTAATAACGCGAATGTCGTGGGTTCGAGCCCCATCTTGGCCAATTTTTTTTGTGAAAATTTTCTTTTCGTTTCTCATTTATGATACTTTAATTTTTCTTTTTAATTTGACAATTATCTCTTGAAAATCGAATTAGATTTTGAAAAATTTCATCTTTCAATTCTGAATTGGATAGTATGATTAAAATGGAAAAGATTGAAATTAATAATATTATTCTTATTACATTATTTCGAAATTTACATATTTACTATTTCCCATGAATAATGTAATTTATTGTATTTCAACACAAAACAACTATCAAATATTATATTATGGTCATTTCAAATATCGATTAAATAATTGGTTTACGTGAATAGAAAATAATTTCAATTTTCATCAAGGCCGAGTAGCTCAGTTGGTTAGAGCGTCGTGCTAATAACGCGAATGTCGTGGGTTCGAGCCCATCTTGGCCAATTTTTTTTGTGAAAATTTTCTTTTCGTTTCTCATTTATGATACTTAATTTTTCTTTTTAATTTGACAATTATCTCTTGAAAATCGAATTAGATTTTGAAAAATTTCATCTTTCAATTCTGAATTGGATAGTATGATTAAAATGGAAAAGATTGAAATTAATAATATTATTCTTATTACATTATTTCGAAATTTACATATTTACTATTTCCCATGAATAATGTAATTTATTGTATTTCAACACAAAACAACTATCAAATATTATATTATGGTCATTTCAAATATCGATTAAATAATTGGTTTACGTGAATAGAAAATAATTTCAATTTTCATCAAGGCCGAGTAGCTCAGTTGGTTAGAGCGTCGTGCTAATTGGCGATTTTTTTTCTTTAATAATTTCATCTTTTCAATTCTGAATTGGATAGTATGATTAAAATGGAAAAGATTGAAATTAATAATATTATTCTTATTACATTATTTCGAAATTTACATATTTACTATTTCCCATGAATAATGTAATTTATTGTATTTCAACACAAAACAACTATCAAATATTATATTATGGTCATTTCAAATATCGATTAAATAATTGGTTTACGAATAGAAAATAATTTCAATTTTCATCAAGGCCGAGTAGCTCAGTTGGTTAGAGCGTCGTGCTAATAACGCGAATGTCGTGGGTTCGAGCCCCATCTTGGCCAATTTTTTTTGTGAAAATTTTCTTTTCGTTTCTCATTTATGATACTTAATTTTTCTTTTTAATTTGACAATTATCTCTTGAAAATCGAATTAGATTTTGAAAAATTTCATCTTTCAATTCTGAATTGGATAGTATGATTAAAATGGAAAAGATTGAAATTAATAATATTATTCTTATCACATTATTTCGAAATTTACATATTTACTATTTCCCATGAATAATGTAATTTATTGTATTTCAACACAAAACAACTATCAAATATTATATTATGGTCATTTCAAATATCGATTAAATAATTGGTTTACGTGAATAGAAAATAATTTCAATTTTCATCAAGGCCGAGTAGCTCAGTTGGTTAGAGCGTCGTGCTAATAACGCGAATTTTTTTAATTTCTTTTCAATTTATTTGACTTTCAATTTTTTGAATTGGATAGTATGATTAAAATGGAAAAGATTGAAATTAATAAATTTATTCTTATTACATTATTTCGAAATTTACATATTTACTATTTCCCATGAATAATGTAATTTATTGTATTTCAACACAAAACAACTATCAAATATTATATTATGGTCATTTCAAATATCGATTAAATAATTGGTTTACGTGAATAGAAAATAATTTCAATTTTCATCAAGGCCGAGTAGCTCAGTTGGTTAGAGCGTCGTGCTAATAACGCGAATGTCGTGGGTTCGAGCCCCATCTTGGCCAATTTTTTTTGTGAAAATTTTCTTTTCGTTTCTCATTTATGATACTTAATTTTTCTTTTTAATTTGACAATTATCTCTTGAAAATCGAATTAGATTTTGAAAAATTTCATCTTTCAATTCTGAATTGGATAGTATGATTAAAATGGAAAAGATTGAAATTAATAATATTATTCTTATTACATTATTTCGAAATTTACATATTTACTATTTCCCATGAATAATGTAATTTATTGTATTTCAACACAAAACAACTATCAAATATTATATTATGGTCATTTCAAATATCGATTAAATAATTGGTTTACGTGAATAGAAAATAATTTCAATTTTCATCAAGGCCGAGTAGCTCAGTTGGTTAGAGCGTCGTGCTAATAACGCGAATGTCGTGGGTTCGAGCCCCATCTTGGCCAATTTTTTTTTGTGAAAATTTTCTTTTCGTTT
>JACMZG010000283.1:0-15000 GCA_018340805.1 Microvelia longipes
TGTATTTCTTCAAACTCCCAGCGCCAAATCCAAAAATTAAGGAAACCTCTCATAAACTTAAATTTAGTCATAACTTTAGTAAAAATTGAGATATATAAGAGATTTTAGTATGATTCGATGTAGAATTTTTTCTCTAACTGATAATTATATAAACATTTAATAATATCAGCAAAAGTGATAATTATGTTTAATCACGTGTATTTTTAATGAACCAACATAAATGTCTAAACTATTGCTAAAAAATTTTAAATTTGAAATAAAAATTAGTACATTTAACAGAGAATTAAAATTATACTAGAAAAAGCAATTTGAGCTTAATAAACATAATAAATACAAACAAAAAGATAAAAAAAATTTTAAAATTTTTACACAAATTTTCAAAGAGAAATGCCCTAAATTTCTTATTTTTAACCGTTTTTGATAATTTTTTCGCTAACCATATTAAGAAAACAGTTTTACATCTAAATAAATATATTTTGGAAACAATAAATTAATACTAAAGTCGCGGTTTCAGGAATGCTACCCAAGGTATATATCCACAGTATATATGTGAGCTGATTTAATTATAGTTGATTAGTTGAAATATACTGATTGATTATTTGTTGGCTCATATAAAATCTATCAATTGTTAATACAATTGTGGATCAGTACAGAATATTTTGTTAGTAGCCCTACAGCCAACGCAGCGATAATCCTTAAATAATCTTTATGATTGTTTACGTTTATACATATTCGTCCGGGTGAATATAGCAGCAGCATTGTAGCAGTTGCAATTTCATTTTCTCTGTCAGGCCTGTATCTTGTCAGATTTAATTGATTAATTCAATTAATTACCTATCATTTATGAGGGTTTAACGAATAAAGAAATAGTTGCTTTGCAATTATAACGAATGACCTAATGTAGCTGTGTTTAAATATGCAGTTATGCGATTGAATATTAACGAAATGACTCGCTTAGGCGGTCGTATATATATAAATATCTGGTTGATCCTGCCAGTAGTCATATGCTTATCTCAAAGATTAAGCCATGCATGTCTAAGTACACAGTTTTATAAACTGAAACCGCGGATGGCTCATTATAACAGCTATTATTTAAGAGATATAATCTATTTGCCACAAGATAACTGTGGTAATTCTAGAGCTAATATTTAAAGAATGCCGTGACTCACGAAGCGGCGGATTTATTAGATCAAAACTAACCTGTCGCAAGGCAGAATTTTGATGACTCTGGATAACTTCACTGATCGTACAACCTTAGTGTTGACGACGAATCTCTTGAAATGGCTGACCTATCAACTTTCGATGGTAAGATCAAAGCTTACCATGGTTGTAACGGGTAACGGGAATCAGTGTTCGATTCCGGAGAGGGAGCCTGAGAAACGGCTACCACATCCACGGAAGGCAGCAGGCGCGAAAATTACCCAATACCGGTTCGGTGAGGTAGTGACAATAAATAACAATATGGGCCCTAGTGGTTTCATAATTGCAATGAGAATATTTTAAATACTTTATCAAGTATCAATTGGAGGGCAAGTCTGGTGCCAGCAGCCGCGGTAATTCCAGCTCCAAAAGCGTATTAAAGTTGTTGCAGTTAAAAAGCTCGTAGTTGAAATTGAGGAATGATTCTTTATGAGGTCTATGACCGAGTGTTGAATCTTCCTTCACCGTCGTGTATATTGTTAAGTCACTTTATTGGGATTTTTCAATAACCGACAAGTTTTTTGAAAAAATTAGAGTGCTTAAAGCAGGCTTATGCCTGCATATTGTTGCATGGAATAATGAAATAAGACTTCGGTTTTATTTTGTTGGTTTTCGAAACTGAAGTAATGATTAAAAGAGACTGCCGGGGCATATGTATGCTGGTGCTAGAGGTGAAATTCTGAGACCATCAGCAGACAATCTACTGCGAAAGCATTTGCCAAGAATGTTTTCATTAATCAAGAACGAAAGTCAGAGGATCGAAGACGATCAGATACCGTCCTAGTTCTGACCATAAACTATGCCAACTGACAGTTAGCGATGATAATTTATCATCTTGCTAGAAGTCACCGGGAAACCAAAGTCTTTGGGTTCCGGGGAAGTATGGTTGCAAAGCTGAAACTTAAAGGAATTGACGGAAGGGCACCACCAGGAGTGGAGCCTGCGGCTTAAATTTGACTCAACACGGGAAATCTCACCCGGTCCGGACACTGTGAGGATTGACAGATTGATAGCTCTTTCTTGATTCGGTGGGTGGTGGTGCATGGCCGTTCTTAGTTGGTGGAGCGATTTGTCAGGTTAATTCCGATAACGAACGAGACTCTAACTTGCTAAATAGTGTATTTATTTAACTCGTAAATGATCACTTCTTAGAAGAATAAATAGCGTCTAGCTAAATGAAAAAGAGCAATAACAGGTCTGTGATGCCCTTAGATGTCCGGGGCCGCACGCGCGCTACAATGGCAGTTCCAACAAGTATCCCTTACTAGAAATAGTTGGGCAATCTTGTGAAACACTGTCGTATCAGGGATTGCGAATTGTAATTATTTCGCATGAACGAGGAATTCCTAGTAAGCGCAAGTCACTAGCTTGCGCTGATTACGTCCCTGCCCTTTGTACACACCGCCCGTCGCTACTACCGATTGAATGGTTTAGTGAGATTGTTGGATTCTGGTCTAAGAAATGGCAACATTTCTATGAATGGGAAAAGACACTCAAACTTGATCATTTAGAGGAAGTAAAAGTCGTAACAAGGTTTCCGTAGGTGAACCTGCGGAAGGATCATTATTAGTTCATAACAGTTTAACTCGTAACTAAATTAGTGTATCATGATACTGATGCATCAATGCTATTTTGAGTTGTAAGCAAATGTGAATTGATTTTTCGGGTCAATTCTATTTTGCAATAGGTTCAGGATACAACTTGGCTTAGCATTAAACTCTTTCTCAGGGTGCCTATGTCGTGTGAATAGAAATATTTGCGTGGCAAGTACAGTGCATACTTTAAATTGGCGTATGCAATACGGATTTTGAATTTATTCATTATCTGGCACTGATCTAAACAATATCAAAGCGTGATCAAGATATTGTGCAAGGCTTAAATATTTCAGTAAAGATTGTTTACGTATTTGTCCGAGTCGCGACTACCTGATGCTTTGTAGGTTAATACCGAAATTGTTGCGATAAATCTTGGATTGGCTATAAATATGTTTACAAAATTGAAGAGAGCCCTGAGAACGTCTATAATTTAATTTTATAATAGTATTGCAAAAAGCAATACGGGTCCTCGATTTCATTATTGAGTTGATCAAAATAGAGTATGGATCGCCTAATAGCATCTGTATTAATAACCACTTTAAGCGATGGATCACTCGGCTCACACGTCGATGAAGAACGTAGCAAAATACGTTTTGTAAAATGCACAACGCTCTGATCATTGACAATTTGAACGCAAATGGCGGCTATTGGTAAACCTTTAGCCACGGCTGTCTGAGGGTCGGCATTGTATTTATCATTACGTTCAATAGTAATGTTTTGAGGGGTTCACTTTTGGCGTTTATTTTGTCGAAAGTGCCTCTTTAAGGTGATAGTGTATTTCGGTACACCTCTATGGAAACATAGAGTTTATGTTGAATTCGTAATTATTGCGTTTTTAACAAATCGAGTATGTGGAATGTTCTGGATTATTAAAAATTACTTTCGGTTTTAATTAGCTGGAGCCACGGCTTTATGAGTTGTGCTCTAGTGATACGTTAGTAAGAGTAAATAATCAATTTATTTTAAGGAACATTCATTATGCATATTTGATTTATTACCCGACCTCAGATCAGACGAGATTACCCGCTGAACTTAAGCATATCATTAAGCGGAGGAAAAGAAACTAACAAGGATTTCCCAGTAGTGGCGAACGACCGGGAATTAGCCACCGAATCCTGTATCTTTGATATTGGGAATTGTGGTGTAAAGGTTGCGTTTTTAATTGAAGATGATACTCCAAATTCACTTGATTGTGATGTTGTCCATAGAGGGTGTTAGGCCCGTTGGAGTGTTTGAAACTATTATTGATGCTTCCTATGAGTCGGATTGTTTGAGAATGCAGTCCAATTGGGTGGTAAACTCCATCTAAGGCTAAATACTTGTGTGAGTCCGATAGCAAACAAGTACCGTGAGGGAAAGTTGAAAAGAACTTTGAAGAGAGAGTTAATAGTACGTGAAATCGCTTAGAGGTAAACGAGTGAAGCCGAAGATGTTGTATGGGATTCAGTTAACTGCGTGTTTTCTTGATTTTTGCGAAATCCCACTAGGAATCGCTTTTATCGAGATCTTAATATGCGGTTGATGCACTTTCTGTATAACAGTACTGCGACCGATAGCGTCTTTTTTTCTGTCGTAATTTTGAAGGTGATCATTCCTTCGGGAATGGTTTATAGCTGGTTACACGGTTAAATGATTTATTGGTGATTGCGATTGACAGAAATTGATTGGTTTAATGTTGATGATTCTTTAATAGACTAATAATAGGCTATTTGTGAATTGTTGATGTTTTCATGATCGATGTGTTGATCTAAAAGTCTGCAGTGTATGTAGGTTTACTTACTCGTCCCGTCTTGAAACACGGACCAAGGAGTTTTATATGATCGCGAGTCAAAGGGCCTTACGAAACCCCACGGCGTAATTAATGTAAAGGTTTACCTCGGTAAACTGTGATGTGACCTCGTGGCAACACTGAGTGCAACATCGACCCGTCTAAAGATGTTCGCATCTGGGCGGAGTTTGAGCGATCATGTAGAGACCCGAAAGATGGTGAACTATGCTTGTGCAGGTTGAAGCCAGAGGAAACTCTGGTGGAGGACCGCCGCGGTTCTGACGTGCAAATCGATCGTCGGACATGAGTATAGGGGCGAAAGACTAATCGAACCATCTAGTAGCTGGTTCCCTCCGAAGTTTCCCTCAGGATAGCTGACATTTGTTATTGTAGTTTTACCTGGTAAAGCGAATGATTAGAAGTATTGGGGACGAAATGTCCTCAACTTATTCTCAAACTTTAAATGGGTTCGAAGTGCGTCTTTCTTCATTGAAGATGTGCATCGAATACAAGTGTCTAGTGGGCCATTTTTGGTAAGCAGAACTGGCGATGTGGGATGAACCAAACATCTGGTTAAGGTGCCTAACATAACGCTCATGAGAACCCACAAAGGTGTTGTTTGATAAAGACAGCAGGACGGTGGACATGGAAGTCGTCATCCGCTAAGGAGTGTGTAACAACTCACCTGCCGAATCAACCAGCCCTGAAAATGGATGGCGCTGTAGCGTTGGACCTATACCGGATCGATATCGTAAGTTTACAAAACGAGTAAACGATATCGTGTAGGAGGGTGCCGTGGTTGCTAAGAAGCTACTGGCGTAAGTCAGAGTGGAGCGGTCACGGGTACAGATCTTGGTAGTAGTAGCAATTATTCAAGTGAGATCCTTGAAGACTGAAGTGGAGAAGGGTTCCATGTCAACAGCATTTGAACATGGGTTAGTCGGTCCTAAGCGATCTGGTAATTCAGTTATCAGAAAGAGGTGATAGACATTAGCAATAGTGTTTATAATTGATTTTAGCCTCTTGAAGCGAAAGGGAATCAGTTTAATATTACTGAACTTGAATATGGAAATTTTGTTGTTCGGCAACACAAGGTGGTAACACAGCGATCTCAGAGACGTCATCAGGTGTTTTGGGAAGAGTTCTTCTTTTCCTTTGTATACATAAACATGTCCCTAAATCAGGTTATCTGGAGAAAGGGATGTGAAATGTTAAAGCATCACGTTTCACGTGATGTTCCGACGCGCTCTTGGATGGCCTGAAATCTGAGGGAGCAGTTATAAATTTCATCTCAATCCGTACCGATATCCGCAGCAGGTCTCTAGGTAAGCAGCCTATAGTCTTAGAACAATGTAGGTAAGGGAAGTCGGGGCAATTAAGATCCGTACCTTCGGTAAAAGGATTGCTCTGGGAACGGCATGTGGCTTTATCAAGAAGTCGATGAAACGAGAGTGGGTGTATGATTGAGCTTAGGCAACTTGAACGTTTGATTGACTAGGCCATTTTTGATTCGATTGGATTGCGGTTATTGCTATATTATGAGTCTTTCGGAACTTCTAATAGTCGTGTGCACTAACGATCAACCTAGAACTGGCCATGGACTAAGATCCGACTGCTAATTAAAACAAAGCATTGCGATGGCTGGTGAACGGCTTTGACGCAAATGTGACATTCTGCCCAGTGCCATGAATGCAATGTGAAGAAAATTCAATTAAGCCCTGTTAAACGGCGGAGTAACTATGCCCCTCTCTTCAGGTAGCCAAGTGCCTCGTCACTAATTGTGACGTGCATGAATGATTAACGAGATTCCTACTGTCCCTATCTACTATCTAGCGCAACACAGCCAAGGGAACGGGCTTGGAAATAATACGGGAAAGAAAGACCCGTTGAGCTGAACTCTAGTCCGACTTTGTAGGGAACATTAGAGGTGACATTAAGTGGGAGACGCAAGTCGCCAGTGAATACCACCTACTCTGATTGTTTCTTTACTTACTCAGTAAGGCACGTGCAATTAACTTAGGTTAATTAATTTGTCGAGATAAGAATGTAATCTTCGGATGCCGTCGAACTGTTCCTGAGACAAGTGTCCAGGTGGGATTTGGACTGGGGCGGTACTATTGTCAAATGGTAACGCAGAGTCCAAGGGCGAGCTCAACAGGACAGAAACCTGGTGTTGACTAAAAGGGGAAAAGCCTTCTCTTGATTTGATTTTCCAGTACGAAATACAGACCGTGAAAGCGCGGCTATCGATCCTTTTGATAATTTAGAGTTTACAGCAAGAGGGTGTCAGAAAAGTTACCAACAGGGAAAAACTGCTGTGGGCCAAGCGTTTTCATACGCGACGTCGCTTTTTGATCCTTCGATGTCGGCTCTTCCTATCATTGCGAAGCAGAATCGCAAAGCGTTGGTTGTTACCCACTAATAGGGAACGTGAGCTGGTTTAGACCGTCGGTGAGACAGGTAGTTTTTACCCTACTATATAAAGTGGTCATGATAACTAGTATTCTGCTCATACGAGAGGAACCGCAGATTCGAATCACTGGTAATGTGCTGATCGAAAGGTCAGTGGGCACAAGCTCCATCCGAAGATTAAGACTGAACGCCTCTAAAGTCTGAAATCTCCGCCTAGAAGTCAATGAAAAAATGGTGCCCCACCTGTAAAAAGAGGCAATAATATTATTCACTGACGCAAAGTCGGTGAATGTGGCTTAGCCATACATTTAAACTCGGACCTTCTATGAAAATGAAGGGATGTTGAATCATTTATAATGGTTACGTGTGGTGCATTAAATCGTTTGTAGACACTACTTTCCGGTCCGGGTTAGCGTAAAATCGAGCGTTTAAACTGCAGATTTTGACTATTCCCCATTAAGCGATGATTTGAACTTTTAGAGTTCAATTCATTGTGGCGGTCGGGCAATCTTAACTATACTTTTAATATCTAAGTTTGATAATATTAGTGCTGTAAATAAGTGTTGTTTATAGTGCTTTTTATAAGTGCTGTTTAATAGTGCGTTTAATAGTGCTTTTTATAGTGCTTTTTTATAGTGGAATTGCATGATGCAATTCCGCTTTTATTATTTTGTATTTTGAAAATGTTACCGAATATAGTTCTGCTCGATAATTTTCTCAAATTTCTGAAAATCATAAAAAAAATTACAAAAAATTTCAATGCTTTTTAGTCGGAAATTTGAAAATTTTACCAGAATTAAAATTTCAATTTTAAGCATATATAACCAGAAAATATAAATTCCATAATTTTTTAAAAAAAATGGAATTTTTTTCAATTTCCAGAAAATTTTTCGAAAAAAATTTTTGATCAAAAAAATTATATTCTTTCAAAATTTTCCCAGAAATTTTTCGAAAAAAATTTTTTTGATCAAAAAATTAAATATTTTAAAATTTTTCCAGAAATTTTTTGGCAAAAACTTTTTTTGGTCAAAATAAATCTATTTTTTAAAATTTCAGAAATTTTTTGGCTAAATTTTTTTGGTCAAATAAATTAATATTTTTTAAAATTTTTTCCAGAAAATCTTTTGGCAAAAATTTTTTTGGTCAAAATAAATTATTATTTCAAAAAATTTTCCAGAAATTTTTTGGCTAAATTTTTGGTCAATAAATTAATAAAATATAATAATAATAATAATAATAATATAATATATAATAATAAAAATAATAATAATAATAATAATTAATTAATAATAATAAATTATAATACTAATAATAATAATAATAATAATACAATAATATAATAAATTAATAATAATATAATAATTTAATAATTTAAAATTTTTTACATTTATTTTATTATTGTTAATATTTCTGTAAATCAATTTTAAAAATTGATAAATTTTGATTTATTTGATGACAACATTAAAAATTTCCCCAAATTTTCCAAAAAATTTTTGGGATTAAATATTACATAATTTCTTACTAAACTGTTAAATGAATTAATTATAAACTTTAAATTAATTAACTTTGTTTCCATTAAATTAATAAGGCAAATAAACTGTCCGTCTAATTTTATTTTTTGTTCTTTCTAGAATACTATAAATCATATATCGAAACCTAAAATTAAAGAAATCGACCACACATTTTATTAAAAAAATTATGCACTAAAATTATGACAAATATATTTTGCAGTATTACATCATGCTATAATCTTTAAGTAAAATTAATTAATATTTCAAATTAATATAACTTTTTTCATCTGAGACATCTACGAAAAGTAAGGAATGGATCTGATTTCCTTTCTTTGCTCTTCTAATAATATGGTAAATCATATTAATACACCTTAAATTAAAGAAAATAATAATTTTTTTAAGAAAAATTAATAAATTAAGGAAAACTCCCCAGCCTCCGATAACTTAAACCTTCCGAATAACTTGTTGAATAATACAGTTTTTTGGGTATATTTAAACTGATTCCTTACTCAACTTTTTACGCTCCTTTCATTACAATATATAATTCATTCCAGTACAATGTGTATTTCTTCAAACTCCCCAGCGGCCAAATCCAAAATTAAGGAAACCTCTCCATAAACTAAATTTAGTCAAACTATAGTAAAAAATTGAGATATATAAGAGATTTAGTATGATTCGATGTAGAATTTTTTTCTCTAACTGGATAATTATATAAACATTTTAATAATATCAGCAAATAAGTGAATAATTATGTTTAATCACGTGTATTTTTAATAACCAACATAAATGTCTAAACTATTGCTAAAAAATTTAAATTTGAATAAAAATTAATACATTTAACAAGAAATTAAAAATTATACTAGAAAAGCATTTGAGCTTAATAAACAATAATAAATACAAACAAAAGATAAAAAAATTAAAATTTTTAACAAATTTTCAAAGAGAAATGCCCCTAATTCTTTTTTTAAACCGTTTTTGTAAATTTTTTCGCTTAACCATATTAAGAAAACGTTTACCTCTAATAAATATATTTGGAAACAATAAATTAATACTAAAGTCGCCGTTTCAGGAATGCTACCCAAGGTATAATATCACAGTATAATGTGAGCGACTATTTAATTATAGTTGATTTAGTTGAAATATACTGATTGATTATTTTGTGCTCATATAAACTATCCAATTGTTAATATGACAATGTGGATCAGTACAGAATATTTTGTTAGAGCCCTACAGCCAACGCAGCGATAATCTTAAATAATCTTTATGATTGTTAACGTTATACAATTCGTCCGGGTGAATATAGGCAGCACATTGTAAGCAGTTGCAATTTCATTTTCTCTGTCCAGGCCTGTACTTGTCAGATTTAATTGAATTAATTCAATTAATTACCTATCATTTATGAGGTTTAACGATAAAGAAATAATTGCTTTGCAATTATAAACGACTGAACCTAATGCTGTGTTTAAAATATGCAGTTTGCGATTGGAATATTAAACGATGACTCCGCTTAGGCGGTCGTATAATATATAAATATCTGGTTGTCCTGCCAGTCAGTCATAATGCTTATCTCAAAGATTAAGCCCATCATGTCTAAGGTCACAGGTTTTTTATAAACTGAAACCGGCGGGGATGGCTCATTATAAACAGCTACTTATTTAAGAGATATAATCTATTTGCCACAAGAATAACTGTGGTTAATCTAGAGCAATATTTTAAAGAATGCGTGACTCACGAGCGGCGGATTTATTAAGAGATCAAAACTAACCTTCGCAAGGCAGAATTTGATGACTCTGGATAACTTCACTGATCGTACAACCTTAGTGTTGACGCACCGAATCTCTTTGAAATGGCTGACCTATCAACTTCGATGGTAAGATCCAAAGCTTCCATGGTTGTAACGGGTACGGGGAAAGTGTTCATTCCGCAGAGGAACCGAGAAACGGCTACACATACACGGAAGGCACAGGCGCGAAAATTACCCAATACCGGTTCGGTGAGGTAGTGACAATAAATACAATATGGGCCCTAGTGGTTTCATCCATTGCAATGAGAATAATTTTAAATACTATCAAGTATCATTGGAGGGCAAGTCTGCGGTGCCAGCAGCCGCGGTAATTCCAGTCCAAAGCGTATATTTAAAGTTGTGCAGTTAAAAAGCTCGTAAGTTGAAATGAGGAATGATTCTTTAAATGAGTCTATACCGAGTGTTAAATCTTCCTTCACCTCGTGTATATTGTTAAGTCACTTTATGGGATTTTTCAATACACCGACAGTTTACTTTGGAAAAACTTAGAGTGCTTAAAGCAGGCTTATGCCTGCATATTGTTTGCATGGAATAATAAATAAGACTTCGGTTTTTTTTGGTTTGGTTTTCGAAACTGAAGTAATGATGTAAAAGAGACTGCCGGGGGCATATGTAATGCTGGTCTAGAGGTTGAAATTCTGAGACCATCAGCAACAACTACTGCGAAAGCATTTGCCAAGAATGTTTTCATTAATCAAGAACGAAAGTCCACAGGATCGGAAACGATCAGATACCGTCCTAGTTCTGACCATAAACTATGCCCAACTGAAATTAGCTATGATAACTTTCATCATCTTGCTAGAAGTCACCGGGAAACCAAAGTCTTTGGGTTCCGGGGGAAGGTATGGTTGCAAGCTGAAACTTAAAGGAAATTGACGGAAGTGGCACCACAAGGAGTGAGCCTGCGCTTAATTTGAACTCAACACGGGAATCTCCCCGTCCGGAACTGTGAGGATTGACAGATTGGATAGCTTTTCTTGATTCGGTGGGTGGTGGTGCATGGCGTCTTAGTTGGTGGAGGCGATTTTCAGGTTAAATTCCGATAAACGAACGAGACTCTAAACTTGCTAAATAGTGTATTATTTAACCGTAAATGATCACTTCTTAGAAGATAAATAGCGTCTAGCTAAATGAAAAAGGCAATAAACGGTTGTGATGCCTTAGATTGTCCGAGCCGCACGCGCGCTACAAATGGCAGTTCCAACGATATTCCTTACTAGAAATAGTTGGGCATCTTGTGAAACCACTGCGTTATCAGGAATTGCGAATTGTAATTATTTCGCATGAACGAGGAATTCCTAGTAAGCGCAAGTCACTACTTGCGCTGATTACGTCCCTGCCCTTTGTACAACACCGCCCGTCCGCTACTACCGATTGAAATGGTTTAAGTGAGATTGTTGGATTCTGTTCTAAGAAATGGCAAACATTTCTATGAATGGGAAAAGACCTCAACTTGAATCATTTAGAGGAAGGTAAAGTCGTAACAAGGTTTCCCGTAGGTGAACTGCGGAAAGGATCATTTTAAAGTTCATAAACAGTTTAACTCGTAACTAACATTAGTGTATCATGATACTCGTGCATCAGAGGGAGCCTGAGAAACGGCTACCACATCCACGGAAGGCAGCAGGCGCGAAAATTACCCAATACCGGTTCGGTGAGGTAGTGACAATAAATAACAATATGGGCCCTAGTGGTTTCATAATTGCAATGAGAATATTTTAAATACTTTATCAAGTATCAATTGGAGGGCAAGTCTGGTGCCAGCAGCCGCGGTAATTCCAGCTCCAAAAGCGTATATTAAAGTTGTTGCAGTTAAAAAGCTCGTAGTTGAAATTGAGGAAATGATTCTTTATGAGGTCTATGACCGAGTGTTGAATCTTCCTTCACCGTCGTGTATATTGTTAAGTCACTTTATTGGGATTTTTCAATAACCGACAAGTTTACTTTGAAAAAATTAGAGTGCTTAAAGCAGGCTTATGCCTGCATATTGTTGCATGGAATAATGAAATAAGACTTCGGTTTTATTTTGTTGGTTTTCGAAACTGAAGTAATGATTAAAAGAGACTGCCGGGGGCATATGTATGCTGGTGCTAGAGGTGAAATTCTGAGACCATCAGCAGACAATCTACTGCGAAAGCATTTGCCAAGAATGTTTTCATTAATCAAGAACGAAAGTCAGAGGATCGAAGACGATCAGATACCGTCCTAGTTCTGACCATAAACTATGCCAACTGACAGTTAGCGATGATAATTTATCATCTTGCTAGAAGTCACCGGGAAACCAAAGTCTTTGGGTTCCGGGGGAAGTATGGTTGCAAAGCTGAAACTTAAAGGAATTGACGGAAGGGCACCACCAGGAGTGGAGCCTGCGGCTTAATTTGACTCAACACGGGAAATCTCACCCGGTCCGGACACTGTGAGGATTGACAGATTGATAGCTCTTTCTTGATTCGGTGGGTGGTGGTGCATGGCCGTTCTTAGTTGGTGGAGCGATTTGTCAGGTTAATTCCGATAACGAACGAGACTCTAACTTGCTAAATAGTGTATTTATTTTAACTCGTAAATGATCACTTCTTAGAAGAATAAATAGCGTCTAGCTAAATGAAAAAGAGCAATAACAGGTCTGTGATGCCCTTAGATGTCCGGGGCCGCACGCGCGCTACAATGGCAGTTCCAACAAGTATCCCTTACTAGAAATAGTTGGGCAATCTTGTGAAACACTGTCGTATCAGGGATTGCGAATTGTAATTATTTCGCATGAACGAGGAATTCCTAGTAAGCGCAAGTCACTAGCTTGCGCTGATTACGTCCCTGCCCTTTGTACACACCGCCCGTCGCTACTACCGATTGAATGGTTTAGTGAGATTGTTGGATTCTGGTCTAAGAAATGGCAACATTTCTATGAATGGGAAAAGACACTCAAACTTGATCATTTAGAGGAAGTAAAAGTCGTAACAAGGTTTCCGTAGGTGAACCTGCGGAAGGATCATTATTAGTTCATAACAGTTTAACTCGTAACTAAAATTAGTGTATCATGATACTGATGCATCAATGCTATTTGAGTTGTAAGCAAATGTGAATTGATTTTTCGGGTCAATTCTATTTTGCAATAGGTTCAGGATACAACTTGGCTTAGCATTAAACTCTTTCTCAGGGTGCCTATGTCGTGTGAATAGAAATATTTGCGTGGCAAGTACAGTGCATACTTTAAATTGGCGTATGCAATACGGATTTTGAATTTATTCATTATCTGGCACTGATCTAAACAATATCAAAGCGTGATCAAGATATTGTGCAAGGCTTAAATATTTCAGTAAAGATTGTTTACGTATTTGTCCGAGTCGCGACTACCTGATGCTTTGTAGGTTAATACCGAAATTGTTGCGATAAATCTTGGATTGGCTATAAATATGTTTACAAAATTGAAAGAGAGCCCTGAGAACGTCTATAATTTAATTTTATAATAGTATTGCAAAAGCAATACGGGTCCTCGATTTCATTATTGAGTTGATCAAAATAGAGTATGGATCGCCTAATAGCATCTGTATTAATAACCACTTTAAGCGATGGATCACTCGGCTCACACGTCGATGAAGAACGTAGCAAAATACGTGAATTAATGTAAAATGCACAACGCTCTGATCATTGACAATTTGAACGCAAATGGCGGCTATTGGTAAACCTTTAGCCACGGCTGTCTGAGGGTCGGCATTGTATTTATCATTACGTTCAATAGTAATGTTTTGAGGGGTTCACTTTTGGCGTTTATTTTGTCGAAAGTGCCTCTTTAAGGTGATAGTGTATTTCGGTACACCTCTATGGAAACATAGAGTTTATGTTGAATTCGTAATTTATTGCGTTTTTAACAAATCGAGTATGTGGAATGTTCTGGATTATTAAAATTACTTTCGGTTTTAATTAGCTGGAGCCACGGCTTTATGAGTTGCTCTAGTGATACGTTAGTAAGAGTAAATAATCAATTTATTTTAAGGAACATTCATTATGCATATTTGATTTATTACCCGACCTCAGATCAGACGAGATTACCCGCTGAACTTAAGCATATCATTAAGCGGAGGAAAAGAAACTAACAAGGATTTCCCCAGTAGTGGCGAACGACCGGGAATTAGCCCAGCACCGAATCCTGTATCTTTGATATTGGGAATTGTGGTGTAAAGGTTGCGTTTTTAATTGAAGATGATACTCCAAATTCACTTGATTGTGATGTTGTCCATAGAGGGTGTTAGGCCCGTTGGAGTGTTTGAAACTATTATTGATGCTTCCTATGAGTCGGATTGTTTGAGAATGCAGTCCAAATTGGGTGGTAAACTCCATCTAAGGCTAAATACTTGTGTGAGTCCGATAGCAAACAAGTACCGTGAGGGAAAGTTGAAAAGAACTTTGAAGAGAGAGTTAAATAGTACGTGAAATCGCTTAGAGGTAAACGAGTGAAGCCGAAGATGTTGTATGGGATTCAGTTAACTGCGTGTTTTCTTGATTTTTGCGAAATCCCACTAGGAATCGCTTTTATCGAGATCTTAATATGCGGTTGATGCACTTTCTGTATAACAGTACTGCGACCGATAGCGTCTTTTTTCTGTCGTAATTTTGAAGGTGATCATTCCTTCGGGAATGGTTTTATAGCTGGTTACACGGTTAAATGATTTATTGGTGATTGCGATTGACAGAAATTGATTGGTTTAATGTTGA
>JACMZG010000283.1:20000-21275 GCA_018340805.1 Microvelia longipes
TTTACATCTAAATAAATATATTTTGGAAACAATAAATTAATACTAAAGTCGCCGGTTTCAGGAATGCTACCCAAGGTATATATCCACAGTATATATGTGAGCTGACTATTTAATTATAGTTGATTAGTTGAAATATACTGATTGATTATTTGTTGGCTCATATAAAATCTATCAATTGTTAATACAATTGTGGATCAGTACAGAATATTTTGTTAGTAGCCCTACAGCCAACGCAGCGATAATCCTTAAATAATCTTTATGATTGTTTACGTTTATACATATTCGTCCGGGTGAATATAGCAGCAGCATTGTAGCAGTTGCAATTTCATTTTCTCTGTCCAGGCCTGTATCTTGTCAGATTTAATTGATTAATTCAATTAATTACCTATCATTTATGAGGGTTTAACGAATAAAGAAATAGTTGCTTTGCAATTATAACGAATGACCTAATGTAGCTGTGTTTAAATATGCAGTTATGCGATTGAATATTAACGAAATGACTCGCTTAGGCGGTCGTATATATATAAATATCTGGTTGATCCTGCCAGTAGTCATATGCTTATCTCAAAGATTAAGCCATGCATGTCTAAGTACACAGTTTTATAAACTGAAACCGCGGATGGCTCATTATAACAGCTATTATTTAAGAGATATAATCTATTTGCCACAAGATAACTGTGGTAATTCTAGAGCTAATATTTTAAAGAATGCCGTGACTCACGAAGCGGCGGATTTATTAGATCAAAACTAACCTGTCGCAAGGCAGAATTTTGATGACTCTGGATAACTTCACTGATCGTACAACCTTAGTGTTGACGACGAATCTCTTGAAATGGCTGACCTATCAACTTTCGATGGTAAGATCAAAGCTTACCATGGTTGTAACGGGTAACGGGGAATCAGTGTTCGATTCCGGAGAGGGAGCCTGAGAAACGGCTACCACATCCACGGAAGGCAGCAGGCGCGAAAATTACCCAATACCGGTTCGGTGAGGTAGTGACAATAAATAACAATATGGGCCCTAGTGGTTTCATAATTGCAATGAGAATATTTTAAATACTTTATCAAGTATCAATTGGAGGGCAAGTCTGGTGCCAGCAGCCGCGGTAATTCCAGCTCCAAAAGCGTATATTAAAGTTGTTGCAGTTAAAAAGCTCGTAGTTGAAATTGAGGAAATGATTCTTTATGAGGTCTATGACCGAGTGTTGAATCTTCCTTCACCGTCGTGTATATTGTTAAGTCACTTTATTGGGATTTTTCAATAACCGACAAGTT
>JACMZG010000284.1:0-21273 GCA_018340805.1 Microvelia longipes
CACTCGTCCAGTTGAAGTTATCTGCAGATGAGTCTATGACCATAAAATTTCATGCCTTGCGAGACAAGTGGTTAAAGTTTTGAATCTAAAAAATTCCGCCGACTATCGCTGAAGTTCACAGACGGAACAATATCCATTCATCAAAAAAATAATTTAGCTTCGTAAAGAATTTAGCCTCTTTAGTTAAGATTTTTAAAGAATTAGTACCATTCTAACCAGTTATCTTGTGCAGATAGATATATCTCTTAACTAAATTAATGTCTGTGTATATATGTAGTCACAGTACCGATGAATAAGTTTTCTCAACATCACCTGCGTTCAGATCATTTATAAAACTCGTGTACTTTAGACATGCATGGCTTAATCTTTGCACCGATATACTATATTGTCACTCACGCGGGCATCAAATCCAGATATTTTGCGATATATTAATTATGTCTTAGCCTGCCTAAGCGAGTCATTGATACGTGTTTATATAATATACAATTATCAACAACGAGCATGAGAACTGACATATTTTAGAAAACAAAAAACAGCTACATTAGTGTTCTGGAGAGCGTCTATTATAATGGTTAAAAAAAATAAATTAAATAATTGCATAAGCGAACGTATTATTCATAATATTCGCTAAAGCCACTCATAAAATGATAGTAGGTTATTATTATAAAGTTGTAAATAATGTCAATATTAAAAATCTAACAAAATACATGCCTGGAGACGCAGAGATCCCACCAAATGAAATTGCAACTGCTACAATGCGCTGCTATAGGAATTTTTGCAGCGAACTCGGGTTCCCGGCGACGAATATCGTATCTAGGAAACGTAAACAATTTCTATAAATGAATCTATTCTAGAAAGGTGGCCTTCCAGATCAGCTTGCCGTTGCTCAAGTACGGCGGCATCTAACAAAAAACCTATATTCTGTACTGATGGTGACCCCCACAATTTTAATTAACAATTGATAGATTTATATGAGCCAACAAATAATCAATCAGTAATTTCTAACTAATATCTCAACTATAATTAATAGTATATGTCAGCTCATCATTACTTATATGTTGGTATATTGTAGAAACCAATTAGAGGTACCATATCCTTATAAACAAGATAAAGTGGCAGAACATTAGTAATTAATTTAATTAGTCTCTTTTCTCTATACACGAGTTATATTATATATTTATGTCCATGCATAAATATCTGTATTTCTTTAATCATGATAGTCAAAAATTTATTCAAAAACGGTTAAAAATAAAAATTAGCGAATGCTATTGTGATCTCTTTGAAAATTGTTGTGTAAAATATATGTTAAAATTATTCATTTATAATCTTTTTGTTTTGTAATTTTATTTATGTTTGGAGTAAGCACAATAATAATTGCTTTTATTCTATGTTACAGTCCAGATGAGTTTCTTGAATTCTCGTGTTAACATGTTAACATAAGTTGGTGTTTACGTCCTCTCAAATATAAAAATCCTTCTATATTTGTTAGCAGATAAAGTATTAGATCTTTTACCTCTTTGGTTTCATTTAAAAAACTACTACGTGATTAAACATAATTATGATACTTTTGCTCGATATTTGGGGATTAATTGATCTCTTTATTAGTAGGTCTACTTATCAGGTTAAGAGAAAAAGAAAGAGTCGTCTAACTGTGGCGGAATCTATTACTAAAACATACATTATAATGATCCTCCTCAAATTCTTATCTAAAGTTTACTGTGACATAAAATTTAAATAGTTCTGAGATGGTTTTCCTTAATTTTTGGATTTGGGTCCCTTTGCTGGGAGTTTTGTGGAAGATAATTCGATCACATTGTATCATCTGCGAGATATTTGAATTGAGTATATCTAATGTAGAGATGCGCTCACAGAAAAGTTGGGTTAGGAGATCATTTAAAAAATACTAACCAATTATAACTTATTAATTATATCACACAAAGTTTTATTATGAAGGTATTATATAGTTTTATTTCGTGAAGGCTGGTATTTTCCCTTGAAATTTATAATTCTTTTACGTTTAAAACATATATTTATTTTCTATTTATAATTTTCTGACAGGTTTTATTAATTATGATTTACATATTTGTTAGTCATAAGAGCAAATTGCAATAAAGGGAAATTAGATCTACAATTACTATTACTTCCTCTCCTTATCAGAACAAGTGATTATTCTATGAAAATGATATAAAAATTTGTGAATATACATTTTTGCAATAAATTTCAATATTATAAATATAAATTTTTTTAGTTTCAAAAGCAGATATAAATATAATAGCAAGATGTTATATACATATTGCGATAAACATTATTTGTCATTAGGAATTATATGAGTTTGTCGGAACATAATATAATTTTTTTTAATAATAAAATGTATTTGGTTTCTATTATATTTATTAGGTATACGCAATAATGAATGATTATATATATGCACGATAAAAACACATTATGAAATTTTCTTAGTAGATTGATTTAGAATTAGTAAAAAAATCCCTAATTTTGTTCGAATGAACCATTAGTAAAGAACAACAAATATATAAATAAGGCGTGACATTTATTTTGCCTCTATAATTTATTATATATATGTATACCATAAAGTTATATTAATTTAAAAGTTATTAATTAAATTTCATTTTACCAGTTAGTAAGAAGATTCATGTAAATATTTTAATTCCAAATTTTTTTGGAAACTTTTTGGAGAAATTTTTTAATCTTGCCGTCATCATAAATCAAAATTTATCAATTTTTAAAATAATTTACACGAAAATCTATAGTTAAATTTAATATATATTCAATAAAAAATGTAAACGAAAAATTATTATTTAATTTATTAGTTCTATTTATTTATTTATGTTTATTTAGTTTATATTTGTGAAATTGAAGCTAAAAATTTATTATTCAACAATTTTATCTCTAATACTACTATCGATTTATTTCTATATGACATATTATTATATGTCTTCTGAAGCACTAAAATGTTTTTGTCTAAAAAAATAATTATAATAATAATATTAATTAATTATAATTACTTTTTAAATTTTTCATTGTGACCTCAAAAAGTTTTGATCCCAAAAACATTATTTAGTATTGATTTTTTTATAAGTTATTACATCCTATCTTATTGAGCCCATACACTATCTATATATATTGTGTCCAAAAAGTGTGACTTATTTCCACTTATTATTTTATGACACCCGCAGATATATATTAGAGATTATCTTCTGTCTCACACGAACAATTATTGATTATTAGAATATATTATTATATTATTTTATTTCACTATCAACTCATGTTTTAGTTGACTCCACCACAGTTGCAAAAATTTTTGATCCAAAATGCTTCTGAGACACAATTTGAAATACTTCAATATCTTTTTTTGTGACCAAACCCAAAATTTTTTCGCGACAAATTATCTGGAAAATTTTGAAAAAAAATTTACATTTTTTAAAAAAATTTTGGTATTTTATATTTTCATGGTTAATATATGCTTTAAAATTTTGGGGGAAAAATTTAATTTCAAAAAATTCTGTATAAGAATTTTTCAATATTCTAATGGACGCTAAAAAAAAAGCAGAGAAATTCTATTGTAATATGTTAGTATATTTAAATTTCAGAAATAGTATAGAGAAAAAATATAATACAGAGAGCCTCAAAATAACTCGTAAATATCGGATAATTCATTTTTCTCAACTATATATATAAATATAAATAAGTCGAGAATTATAGCATCAATGCTCATTCCAACTATTAAAAAGCACTATATAAAATAGCACAAATAAAAGTACTATTAAAGGCAAGACACTATTTAAAGCAGAGACACTATAAAAAAATGCACTATAAACAGCACTATTATTATATTCAGGCCACTAAAAATTAATATATAAACACTTCAGCAATAATTAAATAATAGTTTAATATTGGGCCCGAAAAACATCGGGCCGCGACAAATGGTAAGGTGAACTCTACAAAGATCAAACGGTCACTGGCGCCTCCAGAAAATCTCGGCGATAGATAAGTTCTTCCCACATATATTACTCGCAGTTTTAAAACCGAGCTCGAATTCTTCGCTACCCCGACCGGAAAGTAAGTCGTCTACAAACCGATTTGTGATAGTGCCCTACGCAGCTTCATACCAGACCACCAATTTGATGAAGCGTTGGGTATTTTCGATTACAAAACATCCCTTTCTATTCCTACTATACGAACGTGTTCGAAGTATAACATATGTATGTAGACTAAGTCTCACATTCACCTCGCGAACTTTGCGTCCTATTGGTGTGACAAGTGATCTATTATTGCCTTAATTTCCCAGTTCTTTCTAGCGAGGTGGGCACAATTATCATGTATCCTTCTAGGATAATTCAGAGACATAGCAGGCTTCATTATTTTCCTTTAATTCTCATCGTATCGGTAGACTCTCGTTGTCACTAAAGCTTAAATTTCGATTCATATACGAACTACACTTTCAGCTCGCATCCGAGATCTGTCTGTTTTCTCGTCACATAAGAAGCAGATAATTTACTATTAAAATCATTACATTTTATATACCCGTCACGTGTACTATATCTACAATCTCTCTCAAATCAGTACAGGTCATAAGGCCACCCCACGCAGCCTAAATCCCATATTACAGTGGTGAAACAATCCACGCTTTGCGAAATATCATGAACTTCGTCCTTAATAAAATAAATGATCTGAAGGAATTGTTTCAAATGCAACACGACAAATCTGAAGGAACTGAAAAGTCTGAACGTATCAGCTATTGTAAAGACAGCTTTGTGCCGTCGCACAAGCATAGTTTCCCACTGTGTAACTAATTTTTCATGAACATCCAATCATTTGCTTTAACTCCTATAACAATTATATGATCAAAGAAGGATACGATAGGACCCGCGCCGCTTTCAACGGAGTATGATATATCACGTAATAACTTAGTAAATCTATAACTCAAAGGAACTTTTCCCCTGATTTAATTTCAACCACCAGTGTTTTTCTAGTCTCTAGGTTAGTAGGCTCATATGCAACCTTGGACTATCTGGCCGTTACTATTTTGACGGAAGAAATGTACCAGATTAGAAAATTCCCTAAGCCTCCAGTCAAACTCCCTCCACTGCTTTCGATGACACTAGTTCCACTCCAGAAAGTTTCGACGGAGCATACAGCAAGTAGATTACCATCTTATCTTTTCAGTACAATATTCAAATTAACCTAGTTAATTTGCACTCAATTACTGAGTAAGTAAAGAAACAATCAGAGTAGTGGTATTTCACTGGCGAACTGCGTCTCCCACTTATGCTACACCTCTAATGTTTCCCTACACAAAGTCGGACTAGAGTCAAGCTCAACAGGGTCTACTTTCCCGCTATTATTTTCCAAGCCGTTCCCTTGGCTGTAGTTTGCTAGATAGTAGATAGGGACAGTAGGAATCTCGTTAAATCCATTCATGTAGTCACTACTAGTGCCAGGCATTTTGGCTACCTGAAGAGTCATAGTTACTCCCGCCGTTAACCAGCGCTTAATTGAATTTCTTCACGTTGACCATTCATCCATTTTTTGGCACTTCAAAGAGGCGCAGATCAATTTAACATTAGAGCGGTGCTAAATGCCGTTTCACTGCAGCTCATTTTGCATTGGCTATTGTTTTATAATTAGTACTAGATACGGAATTCCTCTAGATCCAATGCCAGATTCCTGAGGTTATGAGAAAAACGTCTTGAGTGCACTAGAACGCATATATTACAAGTGCCGCTTTTTGAAAGAACTCATAAATAATAGCAATAAATAAAACCTTTTAATATCAATTTGAAATCCACTCGAATCAATAAGAGTAGTTCCTGTTATGTCAAGTCAAACTCACAAAGGTTTTCAACAAATAGCTCATCAGATAACAACCCACTACTCAAAAAAGTTTCAATCGTACGTTGCTTGATAAAGCCCCTCCACTGACACCGATCCTAGAGCCGAGATGCACATTTTGAAAACCATCCGGCGAAGGTACGGCTAATTTGCCTCGACCTGTTCCTTCTTCCACGCTAGAGCATCTTGTTCCTAAAGACATTAGTAGTGTACACTCGCCTGCACCCTCGGAGATCACATAGCATGCGGACTACTCGATTTACGGGGGAACCTTGATATGAAAAATTTATAACTGCTCCCTCAGATTTTCAAGGGTCCATTCGAAGAGTCGCTTCGGTACTTATGCCGTGAAACACAAAGATGATTATCTGCTTAATAAACGATTTTTCACAATCCTTTCTCGCAGATAACACATAGAAATTACACAGCGTGATCGTATTCTGTATTAAGTAATTATTTCATTTAATTTAAAAAAATGAGATACTCCCATTCACCACAAAAACATCATGATGACGTCTCTTGAGACTCAGCTTGTGTTTATCCATTAACAAAAACCGTTTTGAAAATATTTGAGTGGTTGCACAGAGAACAACCAATTTCCCATGATTCAAGTTCAGTAATATTGAAATGATGTATCTGTTGTCGCCAGTCTTGAAGAGGCTAATCATAAATCAATATGATCAGGCCAAGCAACTACTCTCCATAAGATGTCTAAATCATACCTTACTTTTCCTTGTGTCTGTGATTTACCGAATTGATCCTACATCCGCATTAGGAACCGGCGGTGATCTAACTCAATGTTACAAAATGCTCGCTCTAGTCATTGAACCCATTCCCACCTCCACAATAACAGTTAAAATGATCTTCACTTGAATAATTTTTGTCTACTTCCATTACTTTGATTCGAGATTGTATCATGTACATCTCGTCGACCTTATCGTGCTCCAATCTCTCCTGGACTTAACTCTCCAGTTACGTAATCTATACGCAACTTTACAGGCATCCCTCACTACATTCGAGAATAATAGTTTACTTCTGTTTTGTTACTTACGATATCGATCTCCGGTACACAAGATTGGTCCAACTGCCTTATCTACGCTAGAGCAGCACAATCCATTTTCAGGCTGCGTTATTTCAGGATCTATAGGTTGATTGCCGTTGGACACTTTTCAACACAACTCCTTTAGTCGGTATAACTACATCTTCATGATCACAGCCGTCCTCGCCTGACCGATTTATCAAACAAAACCCGATATTTGTATTGGAGTTTCTATAGATGCACGATTATGAATTCTTAAGAGTCTCACCTTTTACTCTCAGCATAGATTTGCAATGGATTAATAATTACCACCACATTGTTTCTGAGCCTAGTTTCTGCCGTACAAAAAATGGACCCAACGATGATATGCACTATGTATATATCGAATGCAAGACATTACTTCAATGATAGAAAGACGCTCTATCGAAAATCCCAAATCATTAAAGTATATTGAAGAAGAAGTGTGAGGACATCTTCGAAACCCACCAATCAATTTAATTCTGAGAGTGCATAAATTTCGCTCTTAATCCAGTAAGGTAAAACTATCTAAGTAAATACAATGTTCAGCTATCCTTGAAGGAGGAAAACTTCGGATGGAGAGGGACAGCCTGACTAGATGGTTTTCGAATATTAAGCACTATCGCTCCCTTTACATACCCCTCTATCATGTCCAACTGATCTGATGTTTTGCTACACGTCGAAAGCGCGAGTCGAGTCCCCTCCACCAGAGTTTCCTCACTGGCTTACTGGACACAAGCATGAAGTGTTCATCCCCAACTTTCGGTCTCTTAATCAGATCGCTCAAACTCCGCCCCAGATGCGAAACATCTTAGACGGGTCGATGTTGCACTCAGTGTGCCACAGGTCACATCACAGTTTACCGAGGTAAACCTTTACATTAATTACGCGTCGTGGGGTTTCGTAAGCGCCCCTCTATTGCATCTTGCGATCTATAAAAAACACTGCTATAGGTGCTTTCCGTGTTTCAAGACGGACTGATAAGTATTACCTTATATTCAGTACACTGCAGACTTTAGATCAGATCACTATTCTGTGTGATTCATTGAATTGATATTAACAATACTCTAACTATATTTTCACAAATAAGACCATATATCTAGTATAGTTCTATTTAAAGAAGAAAAACTCATGCAGCATTTAAATTCCTAATGATGCACACTTTTCTTGCAATACGCAAATCACCAATTATAATTCATTTTAATTACCGAGTAAATAACCAGCTATAAAACCATTTACCCAGGAGATTTATACACAAACTTATCAAAATTAGAGAACAGTCAAAAAAAGGGACGCTAATCAAGTGTTGTCGCGTACTTGATATGTATAAATGTTAAAAAAATTAGGTCCCCAACGAGAAAAGTGCATCCAACCGCATATTAAGAATCCGATAAAAGCGATTCCTAGTGGAGAGATTTTCGCAAAAAAAACTCGGGAAGAAAAGACTGGAGGTTAACTGTAATCCGCATAAAACATTTCTGGCTTTCTCCAACGTTCCGTTCACAGCAGTCTAAGCTAGACTTTCACGTAGCTATTTACATAACTCTCTCTCTTACAAGTTCTTTTCAACTTTCCCCTCACGGGTACTTGTTTGCGTAGTGGGACACTCCACACAAGTTATTAGCCTTAAGAGTGGAGTTTACCACCCATTGACTGCATCTCAACAAATCCGACTCATTATCGAAAGAAAGTCATTCAAATAATAGTTTCATAACACCTTTCCAATCGGGCCGTCAAACACCAACTCATACTATAACAAGACTAAATACACAATCAAAGGATTATGTTAGAGAGATAACATCAACATTCATATATGAACGTCAACCGCGTGTACACGCAATACATATTTTCCCACAATTATCAATAGATTATTCCACATGAATACTGGTGAACATGTGGCTAATCTCCGGTCGTCTGCTATTGGCACTTACTGGGAAATCGCTTGTTAGTTTATTATTATATCACTATTCCTGCTTATAGAAGAGAAAGTACTTATAAGTCTATCAGGCGGGTCATCTCGTCTGATCTGAGGTCGGGTATATAAATCAAATATGCCCCATAATGAATGGTTCGCTTAAAATAAATTGATTATTTATCTCTTACTAACGTAACACTAGAAGCACAACTCAGTAAAGCGTGGCTCCAGCAATTAAAACCGAAAGTAATTTTAATAATCCAGAACATTCCCCATACTCCCGATTTGTTAAAAACGCATAAATTACGAATTCCAACATAACTCTATGTTTCCATAGGAGGTGTACCGAAATCAACTATCACCTTAAAGAGGCACTTTCGACAAAATAAACGCCAAAAGTGACTCAAAACATTACTATTGAACGTTAATTAAATAAATGCCAGAAGCCACAGACGGCCGGCTAAAAGGTTTACCAAGTTAAGCCGGCCGCAATTTGCTTTCAAGTGTGCAATTGACTCCAGTCAGCGTTGTGCATTTTACATTAATTCAACATGGGCGCGTCAATAGATCTCTGCAACTAAACACAGTTCTTCTTATCTCATCGTCACTGTGTAGGGGCCGGATTGTTATCCATCCCGCTTAGAAGTTTGGTTATTCAAGCTACACGTCACTGCTACTGGAGGACGATACCATATACTCGTACGTTGAGTGAAGTCTAATAATGCACAAAATCGAGAGCGACCCCATTATCGCTTTGTTGCAAATACATCTAAATTATAAAATTTATATATTATTAGACGTTCTCAGGTGCCTCTCTTTCAATTTGTTAATATCATTATTTCATATTTGTCTCAATTGTCCCCGAATTATTTAATATCTGCAGCAATTTTTCAGAGGTAGGTTAACCTACAATAGCATAGGTATCGCGACATCGGACAAAATACGTTAACAATCTTTACTGAATCCACTAGTGTGTTAAGCCTTAGCGAAAACCAAAAATCCTCATTGTTAATCACGCTTTGAATTGTTAGATCAGTGCCACAGAATAATTGGAATAAATTCAAATCCGTATTGCATACGTCCTAATTTTAAAGTTAATGAGCAACTGTTTACTTAATTGTCTCTTACGTCCAAGGTATTTTCTATTCTATCCTAAAATAATCGACATAGGGCATCCCACTGAGAAAGAGTATTATATGCTTCAAGCCCAACGTGTGAGTCCTGAAACCTCATTTGTCTTCATAAATAGAATGACCTGCAAACAATTATCAAAATTGCAGACATTTATGCGTTAACCAACTACAACGAATAGTCAGTTTTGAGATGCAAATCATGATATTCGAAATCGTATACACTAAACTTTAATTCTTATGGTACAGTTATGTATATACTCGCGAAATGATCTAAAAATATTATTAGACATTCGCTTACCGCAGGATTCACCTCTGAATAGCGGTAAACCTTGATATACGTAGAGTAATCAAACCTATATTTACTATTCTCTAAAATTGATCAAAGTTATTGAGTGTCTTATTCATCCAGAAGTTCATAAAAATGTTGCCATTTCTTAGACACGTAAGAACACAAACAAACACAATCTCAAACTTAAACCATTCAATCGAGTAGCGAGAGCTCTGGCCGGTGTTGGTTAATAAGTGGTCAGATGTGGGAGAAATCTGGTATCAGCGCTAAGCTAGATGAAGATTGGTCTGCTTACTAAGGATATTTCCTCCGTTCAGATAAATTTCCTAATTTTTGTTTCGGAACTGACGCAAGAAATAAAGATTAAGACTAATTCCGCATATTCCCCCTGATCACTAGTACATCCGATGTTTGCACAAGATCGCACCTCAATCTTAATTCTCTATGCAAAAAGGCATAATCATTGATTGGAATAGCTTGCCATTTGTTAGCGCGCTGGGTCGGGCCTTCCGGTAACATTGCTTAAGTGCATCTACACAGATCTAATAATTATTTGCTCTTCTTTCATATCATAGCTTTAATGCAGACTCACGCATATTGTAATATAACATCTCTACTAAAGGTATATGTGATTGCATCTTACCGTAGTATTAAACTAGGATATTACATTAAACATAATTTAGTCACAAGAGATTAAAGAAGTCTCAGTGTATCGTTATCGGAATGATAAACATCCTGCAAATACGAGGCTTCACTCAATCTAAGAATCTGGTCCCATTAGCACGATCACACACCACTCGTAACCGAAACAAAGAAAGAGATAATCATAACTGAATCAAGTCCCACCTACCCCACAGTGTCCCGGCACCGGGTGAGATTTCCCGTGTTTGAGTCAAATTAAGCCGCAGGCTCCACTCCTGGTGTGCCCCTTCCCGTCAATTCCTTTAAGTTGTGTACAGACTTTGCCATACCATAACATCCCCGGCATACGCGCGCAAAGACTTTGGTCGTCCTCTGCAGGTGATCTCTTACCGCAGAGATAAAGTCTCTCAAATGCAAGTCGCATAATGTCACAGTCGCCTTGTGATAGATCTTTATGGTCAGCACTACGGACGGATCTTGATCGTGCTTCGAGACCTCCTCCTCTGACTTCGTTCCTTGAATTAAATGAAAAACATTCTTGGCAAACACAATAGCTTGTCGACAGATAGATGTTCCTGCTTGTATGGTGTCGAAAAAAATCAGAATTATCAAAGTCATAGAACTCAGCATAATTCGAATAATGAAAAACCCTTTTGTCCCCCGAGACAGTTCTCTTTTAATTCATTACTTTTCAGTTTTTCTTCCGAAAATTCCAACAATAATAAAACCGAGAAGTTCATATTTCAATATAATAACTCACGTATGCAACAATATTGCTAGGGCACAATATACAGCCTGGCTTTAAAGCAGCTACATAATATTTTTTCAAAGAGAAAATCTTGTGTAAGGATTATTGAAACAATAGCAACGTAAGGAAGTGCAACTTAACAATATACACGACGGTGAAGGGAAAGAATCTAAGCGCCCCTGCGTCAATATGGAGGACCTTCCAATAAAAGAATGCATTTCGCTCAATTTCAAACTACGGGCTTTTTAACCTGCCCAACCAAACTTACAACATAAAGAAGACGTCCGTTACTTCTGCTGGTGTTCTTGGTCCTCCGAATAGGAGGTGGGAAGCAGTCAGTCGGATTTCTGGCTTCAACTAGCACCATCCCCTAAGTCACTTGCCGCTACATAATTTTTCATATTTGATTACTTGTATATAAAGTATTCATAATAATATTTTGCGATTGCAATTATTTAAAACCACATAGGGCTTCCATATCGAGTTATTTTTTTCGGTCTACTACCTCCGTGGTTACGACCGAACCGAGAGGCTCATAGAGGTAATTTTATTTACTTTCGCGGCTTCTTAGAGCAGCCTTCTCTGTGGTATGTGTTATAGAACGTTTCTCAGTGTCTCTTCCTGCTCGTGATCGTGACACCATGAGATAACCCGTTATTCTAATTTTCGTTACAACGCGAGTCGTTATGTTCTCTCTATTTCACATATATCCAATAAGAAAAGTTAGATTCACCGATCGCCATTTAAGGAGAATTCGTCCTCAAAAGACTAAGGTAGTCAAAGATTCGGTAATCTAGTGAAGTATACTCGAGAGTCATCAAAATCTCTCCTGAAACAACAGGTCAATGATGATTCTAAAATAAATCCACCAGCATTTTGTGAGTAACAACAGAGTGCATACCCATAAAATTATTGAGGCTTCCTAGAATACTACCTTGAAAGTTGAAAATTACAGTAATTGTGGCAAATAATAGATTATATCTCTAAATAATTAGCTTTAGTTAATAAAACAAATAAAGCACTCCAGGCTCTCAGATTATAAAAAACTAGTAGTCAACTTTATAGATCATGTCTATGGCTTTAAATGCTTATGAGAATATTAGCATTTCCGTATCTACTAGTAAGGAGCAGGTAATCAACCTAGTGAAATATTTTTTACTGAGTAAAATATCAGAAAAGCCTAAGCGAGTCATTTCGATGATAATATCACAATTCGCAACTTAATAACTTGCATATTTTTAATCTCTGTTTCACAATCAACAAACGCGGAGAATGACCATAAGAGTCATCCATCCAGTTTTTCAAAACGAATTGGTTTTTGTTTGTGAATTTAAATTCAACAATATCGATTAGAAAACGAGTTTGAGCTAAAGGTTTTAAAAAAATAAATTAAATATTGAAATCAAGAGTTTTAAGTAAATGTAAAAAAATTAGGTCCCACCGAGATTTGAACTCGGGTCGCTGGATTCAGAGTCCAGAGTGCTAACCGCTACACCATGGGACCTCAAATTGATTTCTTTGGAAAAAATCTAAAGAGTAAATTGAAAAAAACTTGTCGTAATTTTCATTTTATTCATAATAATCTATTGATGTAAGAAAATTTTTGAAAATATACAAGTCAGGATGGCCGAGTGGTCTAAGGCGCCAGACTCAAGAGATCCTTACTTCTGGGTTCTGGTCTCCGAATGGAGGCGTGGGTTCAAATCCCACTTCTGACATAATTTTTTCATTTTGTCGTTTAATTTCATTCGTTCCGTGTAGAAACATTTATTACTTTTAGAATTTTATTTCTGTTTCCTAAAATTTTAATTTCGCTTTTCTAAATCTAATCATAAAGCCACGAACAAGATTTAATATGAAATCTAATCTGATTTTTCAAATGAAAAATTACATTGTACTTTGAAGTTGAAATAATAATTATAATACAAATGAGACGAAAAACACATTATTGAATTTCTTTAGTAGATTGATTTAGAATTAGTAGAATTCTAATTTTGTTCGAATGACCATAAGAGTTTCATATTCATCCAGTTTTTCAAAACGATATTGTTTTGTTTGTTGAATTTAAATTTCAACAATATCGATTAGAAAACGAGTTTGAGCTAAAGGTTTTAAAAAAATAAAATTAAATATTGAAATCAAGAGTTTTAAGTAAATGTAAAAAAATTAGGTCCCACCGAGATTTGAACTCGGGTCGCTGGATTCAGAGTCCAGAGTGCTAACCGCTACACCATGGGACCTCAAATTGATTTCTTTGGAAAAAATCTAAAGAGTAAATTGAAAAAAACTTGTCGTAATTTTCATTTTATTCAATAATCTATTGATGTAAGAAAATTTTTGAAAATATACAAGTCAGGATGGCCGAGTGGTCTAAGGCGCCAGACTCAAGAGATCCTTACTTCTGGGTGTTCTGGTCTCCGAATGGAGGCGTGGGTTCAAATCCCACTTCTGACATAATTTTTTCATTTTGTCGTTTAATTTCATTCGTTCCGTGTAGAAACATTTATTACTTTTAGAATTTTTATTTCTGTTTCCTAAAATTTTAATTTCGCTTTTCTAAATCTAATCATAAAGCCACGAACAAGATTTATATGAAATCTAATCTGATTTTTCAAATGAAAAATTACATTGTACTTTGAAGTTGAAATAATATAATTATAATACAAATGAGACGAAAAACACATTATTGAATTTCTTTAGTAGATTGATTTAGAATTAGTAGAATTCTAATTTTGTTCGAATGACCATAAGAGTTTCATATTCATCCAGTTTTTCAAAACGATATTGTTTTGTTTGTTGAATTTAAATTTCAACAATATCGATTAGAAAACGAGTTTGAGCTAAAGGTTTTAAAAAATAAATTAAATATTGAAATCAAGAGTTTTAAGTAAATGTAAAAAAATTAGGTCCCACCGAGATTTGAACTCGGGTCGCTGGATTCAGAGTCCAGAGTGCTAACCGCTACACCATGGGACCTCAAATTGATTTCTTTGGAAAAAATCTAAAGAGTAAATTGAAAAAAACTTGTCGTAATTTTCATTTTATTCATAATAATCTATTGATGTAAGAAAATTTTTGAAAATACAAGTCAGGATGGCCGAGTGGTCTAAGGCGCCAGACTCAAGAGATCCTTACTTCTGGGTGTTCTGGTCTCCGAATGGAGGCGTGGGTTCAAATCCCACTTCTGACATAATTTTTTCATTTTGTCGTTTAATTTCATTCGTTCCGTGTAGAAACATTTATTACTTTTAGAATTTTTATTTCTGTTTCCTAAAATTTTAATTTCGCTTTTCTAAATCTAATCATAAAGCCACGAACAAGATTTAATATGAAATCTAATCTGATTTTTCAAATGAAAAATTACATTGTACTTTGAAGTTGAAATATAATTATAATACAAATGAGACGAAAAACACATTATTGAATTTCTTTAGTAGATTGATTTAGAATTAGTAGAATTCTAATTTTGTTCGAATGACCATAAGAGTTTCATATTCATCCAGTTTTTCAAAACGATATTGTTTTTTTGTTTGTTGAATTTAAATTTCAACAATATCGATTAGAAACGAGTTTGAGCTAAAGGTTTTAAAAAAATAAATTAAATATTGAAATCAAGAGTTTTAAGTAAATGTAAAAAAATTAGGTCCCACCGAGATTTGAACTCGGGTCGCTGGATTCAGAGTCCAGAGTGCTAACCGCTACACCATGGGACCTCAAATTGATTTCTTTGGAAAAAATCTAAAGAGTAAATTGAAAAAAACTTGTCGTAATTTTCATTTTATTCATAATAATCTATTGATGTAAGAAAATTTTTGAAAATATACAAGTCAGGATGGCCGAGTGGTCTAAGGCGCCCAGACTCAAGAGATCCTTACTTCTGGGTGTTCTGGTCTCCGAATGGAGGCGTGGGTTCAAATCCCACTTCTGACATAATTTTTTCATTTTGTCGTTTAATTTCATTCGTTCCGTGTAGAAACATTTATTACTTTTAGAATTTTTATTCTGTTTCCTAAAATTTTAATTTCGCTTTTCTAAATCTAATCATAAAGCCACGAACAAGATTTAATATGAAATCTAATCTGATTTTTCAAATGAAAAATTACATTGTACTTTGAAGTTGAAATAATAATTATAATACAAATGAGACGAAAAACACATTATTGAATTTCTTTAGTAGATTGATTTAGAATTAGTAGAATTCTAATTTTGTTCGAATGACCATAAGTTTCATATTCATCCAGTTTTTCAAAACGATATTGTTTTGTTTGTTGAATTTAAATTTCAACAATATCGATTAGAAAACGAGTTTGAGCTAAAGGTTTTAAAAAAATAAATTAAATATTGAAATCAAGAGTTTTTTTAGTAAATGTAAAAAAATTAGGTCCCACCGAGATTTGAACTCGGGTCGCTGGATTCAGAGTCCAGAGTGCTAACCGCTACACCATGGGACCTCAAATTGATTTCTTTGGAAAAAATCTAAAGAGTAAATTGAAAAAAACTTGTCGTAATTTTCATTTTATTCATAATAATCTATTGATGTAAGAAAATTTTTGAAAATATACAAGTCAGGATGGCCGAGTGGTCTAAGGCGCCAGACTCAAGAGATCCTTACTTCTGGGTGTTCTGGTCCGAATGGAGGCGTGGGTTTCAAATCCCACTTCTGACATAATTTTTTCATTTTGTCGTTTAATTTCATTCGTTCCGTGTAGAAACATTTATTACTTTTAGAATTTTTATTTCTGTTTCCTAAAATTTTAATTTCGCTTTTCTAAATCTAATCATAAAGCCACGAACAAGATTTAATATGAAATCTAATCTGATTTTCAAATGAAAAATTACATTGTACTTTGAAGTTGAAATAATAATTATAATACAAATGAGACGAAAAACACATTATTGAATTTCTTTAGTAGATTGATTTAGAATTAGTAGAATTCTAATTTTGTTCGAATGACCATAAGAGTTTCATATTCATCCAGTTTTTCAAAACGATATTGTTTTGTTTGTTGAATTTAAATTTCAACAATATTAGAAAACGAGTTTGAGCTAAAGGTTTTAAAAAATAAATTAAATATTGAAATCAAGAGTTTTAAGTAAATGTAAAAAAATTAGGTCCCACCGAGATTTGAACTCGGGTCGCTGGATTCAGAGTCCAGAGTGCTAACCGCTACACCATGGGACCTCAAAATTGATTTCTTTGGAAAAAATCTAAAGAGTAAATTGAAAAAAACTTGTCGTAATTTTCATTTTATTCATAATAATCTATTGATGTAAGAAAATTTTTGAAAATATACAAGTCAGGATGGCCGAGTGGTCTAAGGCGCCAGACTCAAGAGATCCTTACTTCTGGGTGTTCTGGTCTCCGAATGGAGGCGTGGGTTCAAATCCCACTTCTGACATAATTTTTTCATTTTGTCGTTTAATTTCATTCGTTCCATGTAGAAACATTTATTACTTTTAGAATTTTTATTTCTGTTTCCTAAAATTTTAATTTCGCTTTTCTAAATCTAATCATAAAGCCACGAACAAGATTTAATATGAAATCTAATCTGATTTTTCAAATGAAAAATTACATTGTACTTTGAAGTTGAAATAATAATTATAATACAAATGAGACGAAAAACACATTATTGAATTTCTTTAGTAGATTGATTTAGAATTAGTAGAATTCTAATTTTGTTCGAATGACCATAAGAGTTTCATATTCATCCAGTTTTTCAAAACGATATTGTTTTGTTTGTTGAATTTAAATTTCAACAATATCGATTAGAAAACGAGTTTGAGCTAAAGGTTTTAAAAAATAAATTAAATATTGAAATCAAGAGTTTTAAGTAAATGTAAAAAAATTAGGTCCCACCGAGATTTGAACTCGGGTCGCTGGATTCAGAGTCCAGAGTGCTAACCGCTACACCATGGGACCTCAAATTGATTTCTTTGGAAAAAATCTAAAGAGTAAATTGAAAAAAACTTGTCGTAATTTTCATTTTATTCATAATAATCTATTGATGTAAGAAAATTTTTGAAAATATACAAGTCAGGATGGCCGAGTGGTCTAAGGCGCCAGACTCAAGAGATCCTTACTTCTGGGTGTTCTGGTCTCCGAATGGAGGCGTGGGTTCAAATCCCACTTCTGACATAATTTTTTCATTTTGTCGTTTAATTTCATTCGTTCCGTGTAGAAACATTTATTACTTTTAGAATTTTTATTTCTGTTTCCTAAAATTTTAATTTCGCTTTTCTAAATCTAATCATAAAGCCACGAACAAGATTTAATATGAAATCTAATCTGATTTTTCAAATGAAAAATTACATTGTACTTTGAAGTTGAAATAATAATTATAATACAAATGAGACGAAAAACACATTATTGAATTTCTTTAGTAGATTGATTTAGAATTAGTAGAATTCTAATTTTGTTCGAATGACCATAAGAGTTTCATATTCATCCAGTTTTTCAAAACGATATTGTTTTGTTTGTTGAATTTAAATTTCAACAATATCGATTAGAAAACGAGTTTGAGCTAAAGGTTTTAAAAAAATAAATTAAATATTGAAATCAAGAGTTTTAAGTAAATGTAAAAAAATTAGGTCCCACCGAGATTTGAACTCGGGTCGCTGGATTCAGAGTCCAGAGTGCTAACCGCTACACCATGGGACCTCAAATTGATTCTTTTGGAAAAAATCTAAAGAGTAAATTGAAAAAAACTTGTCGTAATTTTTCATTTTATTCATAATAATCTATTGATGTAAGAAAATTTTGAAAATATACAAGTCAGGATGGCCGAGTGGTCTAAGGCGCCAGACTCAAGAGATCCTTACTTCTGGGTGTTCTGGTCTCCGAATGGAGGCGTGGGTTCAAATCCCACTTCTGACATAATTTTTTCATTTTGTCGTTTAATTTCATTCGTTCCGTGTAGAAACATTTATTACTTTTAGAATTTTTATTTCTGTTTCCTAAAATTTTAATTTCGCTTTTCTAAATCTAATCATAAAGCCACGAACAAGATTTAATATGAAATCTAATCTGATTTTTCAAATGAAAAATTACATTGTACTTTGAAGTTGAAATAATAATTATAATACAAATGAGAAAAAAACACATTATTGAATTTCTTTAGTAGATTGATTTAGAATTAGTAGAATTCTAATTTTGTTCGAATGACCATAAGAGTTTCATATTCATCCAGTTTTTCAAAACGATATTGTTTTGTTTGTTGAATTTAAATTTCAACAATATCGATTAGAAAACGAGTTTGAGCTAAAGGTTTTAAAAAAATAAAATTAAATATTGAAATCAAGAGTTTTAAGTAAATGTAAAAAAATTAGGTCCCACCGAGATTTGAACTCGGGTCGCTGGATTCAGAGTCCAGAGTGCTAACCGCTACACCATGGGACCTCAAATTGATTTCTTTGGAAAAAATCTAAAGAGTAAATTGAAAAAAACTTGTCGTAATTTTCATTTTATTCATAATAATCTATTGATGTAAGAAAATTTTTGAAAATATACAAGTCAGGATGGCCGAGTGGTCTAAGGCGCCAGACTCAAGAGATCCTTACTTCTGGGTGTTCTGGTCTCCGAATGGAGGCGTGGGTTCAAATCCCACTTCTGACATAATTTTTTCATTTTGTCGTTTAATTTCATTCGTTCCGTAGAAACATTTATTACTTTTAGAATTTTTATTTCTGTTTCCTAAAATTTTAATTTCGCTTTTCTAAATCTAATCATAAAGCCACGAACAAGATTTAATATGAAATCTAATCTGATTTTTCAAATGAAAAATTACATTGTACTTTGAAGTTGAAATAATAATTATAATACAAATGAGACGAAAAACACATTATTGAATTTCTTTAGTAGATTGATTTAGAATTAGTAGAATTCTAATTTTGTTCGAATGACCATAAGAGTTTCATATCATCCAGTTTTTCAAAACGATATGTTTTGTTTGTTGAATTAAATTTCAACAATATCGATTAGAAAACGAGTTTGAGCTAAAGGTTTTAAAAAAATAAATTAAATATTGAAATCAAGAGTTTTAAGTAAATGTAAAAAAATTAGGTCCCACCGAGATTTGAACTCGGGTCGCTGGATTCAGAGTCCAGAGTGCTAACCGCTACACCATGGGACCTCAAATTGATTTCTTTGGAAAAAATCTAAAGAGTAAATTGAAAAAAACTTGTCGTAATTTTCATTTTATTCATAATAATCTATTGATGTAAGAAAATTTTTGAAAATATACAAGTCAGGATGGCCGAGTGGTCTAAGGCGCCAGACTCAAGAGATCCTTACTTCTGGGTGTTCTGGTCTCCGAATGGAGGCGTGGGTTCAAATCCCACTTCTGACATAATTTTTTCATTTTGTCGTTTAATTTCATTCGTTCCGTGTAGAAACATTTATTACTTTTAGAATTTTTATTTCTGTTTCCTAAAATTTTAATTTCGCTTTTCTAAATCTAATCATAAAGCCACGAACAAGATTTAATATGAAATCTAATCTGATTTTTCAAATGAAAAATTACATTGTACTTTGAAGTTGAAATAATAATTATAATACAAATGAGACGAAAAACACATTATTGAATTTCTTTAGTAGATTGATTTAGAATTAGTAGAATTCTAATTTTGTTCGAATGACCATAAGAGTTTCATATTCATCCAGTTTTTCAAAACGATATTGTTTTGTTTGTTGAATTTAAATTTCAACAATATCGATTAGAAAACGAGTTTGAGCTAAAGGTTTTAAAAAAATAAATTAAATATTGAAATCAAGAGTTTTAAGTAAATGTAAAAAAATTAGGTCCCACCGAGATTTGAACTCGGGTCGCTGGATTCAGTCCAGAGTGCTAACCGCTACACCATGGGACCTCAAATTGATTTCTTTGGAAAAAATCTAAAGAGTAAATTGAAAAAAACTTGTCGTAATTTTCATTTTATTCATAATAATCTATTGATGTAAGAAAATTTTTGAAAATATACAAGTCAGGATGGCCGAGTGGTCTAAGGCGCCAGACTCAAGAGATCCTTACTTCTGGGTGTTCTGGTCTCCGAATGGAGGCGTGGGTTCAAATCCCACTTCTGACATAATTTTTTCATTTTGTCGTTTAATTTCATTCGTTCCGTGTAGAAACATTTATTACTTTTAGAATTTTTATTTCTGTTTCCTAAAATTTTAATTTCGCTTTTCTAAATCTAATCATAAGCCACGAACAAGATTTAATATGAAATCTAATCTGATTTTTCAAATGAAAAATTACATTGTACTTTGAAGTTGAAATAATAATTATAATACAAATGAGACGAAAAACACATTATTGAATTTCTTTAGTAGATTGATTTAGAATTAGTAGAATTCTAATTTTGTTCGAATGACCATAAGAGTTTCATATTCATGTTTTGTTTGTTGAATTTAAATTTCAACAATATCGATTAGAAAACGAGTTTGAGCTAAAGGTTTTAAAAAAATAAATTAAATATTGAAATCAAGAGTTTTAAGTAAATGTAAAAAAATTAGGTCCCACCGAGATTTGAACTCGGGTCGCTGGATTCAGAGTCCAGAGTGCTAACCGCTACACCATGGGACCTCAAATTGATTTCTTTGGAAAAAATCTAAAGAGTAAATTGAAAAAAACTTGTCGT
>JACMZG010000285.1:0-2500 GCA_018340805.1 Microvelia longipes
TCCCACCAACTAAGAACGGCCATGCACACACCACCCACCGAATCAAGAAAGAGCTATCAATCTGTCAATTCCTCACAGTGTCGGACCGGGTGAGATTCCCGTGTTGAGGTCAATTAAGCCGCAGGCTCCACTCTGGTGGTGCCCTTCCGTCAATTCCTTTAAGTTTCAGCTTTGCAACCATACTTCCTCCGGAACCAAGGACTTTGGTTTTCCCGGTGACTTCTAGCAAGATGATAAATGTATCATCGCTAACTGTCATTGGCATAGTGTTATGGTCAGAACTAGGACGGTATCTGATCGTCTTCGATCCTCTGACTTTCGTTCTCTTGATTAATGAAAACATTCTTGGCAAATGCTTTCGCAGTAGATTGTCTGCTGAGTAACGCCTTTACAGAATTTCCATCTAGCATCAGCATAAATGCCCCCGGCAGTCTCTTTTTAATCATTACTTCAGTTTCGAAAAACAAACAAAATAAAACCGAAGTCTATTTCATTATTCCATGCAAACAATATGCAGGCATAAGCCTGCTTTAAGCACTCTAAATTTTTAAAAGTAAACTTGTCGGTTATTGAAAAATCCCAAAAAAGTGACTTAACAATATACACGACGGTGAAGGAAGATTCAACACTCGGTCATAGACCTCATAAAGAATCATTTCCTCAATTTCAACTACGAGCTTTTTAACTGCAACAACTTTAATATACCCTTTTGGAGCTGGAATTACCGCGGCTGCTGGCACCAGACTTGCCCCTCCAATTGATACTTGATAAAGTATTTAAAATATTCTCATTGCAATTATGAACCCACTAGGGCCCATATTGTTATTTTATTGTCACTACCTCACCGAACCGGTATTGGGTAATTTTCGCGCCTGCTGCTTCCGTGGATGTGGTAGGCCGTTTTCTCAGGCTCCTCTCCGGAATCGAACACTGATTCCCGTTACCCGTTACAACCATGGTAAGCTTTGATCTTACCATCGAAAGTTGATAGGTCAGCCATTTCAAGAGATTCGTCGTCAACACTAAGGTTGTACGATCAGTGAAGTTTACCAGAGTCAATCAAAATTCTGCCTTGCGACAGGTTAGTTTTGATCTAATAAATCCGCCGCTTCGTGAGTCACGGCATTCTTTAAAATATTAGCTCTAGAATTACCACAGTTATCTTGTGGCAAATAGATTATATCTCTTAAATAATAGCTGTTATAATGAGCCATCCGCGGTTTCAGTTTATAAAACTGTGTACTTAGACATGCATGGCTTAAATCTTTGAGATAAGCATATGACTACTGGCAGGATCAACCAGATATTTATATATATACGACCGCCTAAGCGAGTCATTTCGTTAATATTCAATCGCATAAACTGCATATTTAAACACAGCTACATTAGGTCATCGTTATAATTGCAAAGCAACTATTTCTTTATTCGTTAAACCCTCATAAATGATAGGTAATTAATTGAATTAATCAATTAAATCTGACAAGATACAGGCCTGGACAGAGAAAATGAAATTGCAACTGCTACAATGCTGCTGCTATATTCACCCGGACGAATATGTATAAACGTAAACAATCAATAAAGATTATTTAAGGATTATCGCTGCGTTGGCTGTAGGGCTACTAACAAAATATTCTGTACTGATCCACAATTGTATTAACAATTGATAGATTTTATATGAGCCAACAAATAATCAATCAGTATATTTCAACTAATCAACTATAATTAAATAGTCAGCTCACATATATACTGTGGATATATACCTTGGGTAGCATTCCTGAAACCGGCGACTTTAGTATTAATTTATTGTTTCCAAATATATTTATTTAGATGTAAAACTGTTTTCTTAATATGGTTAGCGAAAAAATTTATCAAAAACGGTTTAAAAATAAGAAATTTAGGGCATTTCTCTTTTGAAAATTTGTGTAAAAATTTTAAAATTTTTTTTTTATCTTTTTGTTGTATTTATATGTTTATTAAGCTCAAATTGCTTTTCCTAGTATAATTTTTAATTCTCTGTTAAATGTACTAATTTTTATTTCAAATTTAAAATTTTTTAGCAATAGTTTAGACATTTAGTTGGTTCATTAAAAATACACGTGATTAAACATAATTATCAACTTTTTGCTGATATTATTAAATGTTTATATAATTATCAGTTAGAGAAAAAATTCTAACATCGAATCATACTAAAATCTCTTATATATATCTCAATTTTTACTAAAGTTATGACTAAATTTAAGTTTATGAGAGTTTCCTTAATTTTTGGATTTGGCCGCTGGGAGTTTGAAGAAATACACATTGTACTGAATTGAATTATATATGTAATGAAAGAGCGTAAAAAGTTGAGTAGGATCAGTTTAAATATACCAAAAAACTTTATTATTCACAAAGTTATTCGAGGTTTAAGTTTTATCGGAGGCTGGGAGTTTTCCTTAATTTAAAATTTTTCTTAAAAAAATTATTATTTTCTTTAATTTAAGGTGTATTAATATGATTTACA
>JACMZG010000285.1:7500-19211 GCA_018340805.1 Microvelia longipes
ATCTGAGGTCGGGTAATAAATCAAATATGCATAATGAATGTTCCTTAAAATAAATTGATTATTTACTCTTACTAACGTATCACTAGAGCACAACTCATAAAGCCGTGGCTCCAGCTAATTAAAACCGAAAGTAATTTTAATAATCCAGAACATTCCACATACTCGATTTGTTAAAAACGCAATAAATTACGAATTCAACATAAACTCTATGTTTCCATAGAGGTGTACCGAAATACACTATCACCTTAAAGAGGCACTTTCGACAAAATAACGCCAAAAGTGAACCCCTCAAAACATTACTATTGAACGTAATATGATAAATACAATGCCGACCCTCAGACAGCCGTGGCTAAAGGTTACCAATAGCCGCCATTTGCGTTCAAATTGTCAATGATCAGAGCGTTGTGCATTTTACATTAATTCACGTATTTTGCTACGTTCTTCATCGACGTGTGAGCCGAGTGATCCATCGCTTAAAGTGGTTATTAATACAGATGCTATTAGGCGATCCATACTCTATTTTGATCAACTCAATAATGAAATCGAGGACCCGTATTGCTTTGCAATACTATTATAAAATTAAATTATAGACGTTCTCAGGGCTCTCTTTCAATTTTGTAAACATATTTATAGCCAATCCAAGATTTATCGCAACAATTTCGGTATTAACCTACAAAGCATCAGGTAGTCGCGACTCGGACAAATACGTAAACAATCTTTACTGAAATATTTAAGCCTTGCACAATATCTTGATCACGCTTTGATATTGTTTAGATCAGTGCCAGATAATGAATAAATTCAAAATCCGTATTGCATACGCCAATTTAAAAGTATGCACTGTACTTGCCACGCAATATTTCTATTCACACGACATAGGCACCCTGAGAAAGAGTTTAATGCTAAGCCAAGTTGTATCCTGAACCTATTGCAAAATAGAATTGACCCGAAAAATCAATTCACATTTGCTTACAACTCAAAATAGCATTGATGCATCAGTATCATGATACACTAATTTTAGTTACGAGTTAAACTGTTATGAACTAATAATGATCCTTCCGCAGGTTCACCTACGGAAACCTTGTTACGACTTTTACTTCCTCTAAATGATCAAGTTTGAGTGTCTTTTCCCATTCATAGAAATGTTGCCATTTCTTAGACCAGAATCCAACAATCTCACTAAACCATTCAATCGGTAGTAGCGACGGGCGGTGTGTACAAAGGGCAGGGACGTAATCAGCGCAAGCTAGTGACTTGCGCTTACTAGGAATTCCTCGTTCATGCGAAATAATTACAATTCGCAATCCCTGATACGACAGTGTTTCACAAGATTGCCCAACTATTTCTAGTAAGGGATACTTGTTGGAACTGCCATTGTAGCGCGCGTGCGGCCCCGGACATCTAAGGGCATCACAGACCTGTTATTGCTCTTTTTCATTTAGCTAGACGCTATTTATTCTTCTAAGAAGTGATCATTTACGAGTTAAAATAATACACTATTTAGCAAGTTAGAGTCTCGTTCGTTATCGGAATTAACCTGACAAATCGCTCCACCAACTAAGAACGGCCATGCACCACCACCCACCGAATCAAGAAAGAGCTATCAATCTGTCAATCCTCACAGTGTCCGGACCGGGTGAGATTTCCCGTGTTGAGTCAAATTAAGCCGCAGGCTCCACTCCTGGTGGTGCCCTTCCGTCAATTCCTTTAAGTTTCAGCTTTGCAACCATACTTCCCCGGAACCCAAAGACTTTGGTTTCCCGGTGCTTCTAGCAAGATGATAAATTATCATCGCTAACTGTCAGTTGGCATAGTTTATGGTCAGAACTAGGACGGTATCTGATCGTCTTCGATCCTCTGACTTTCGTTCTTGATTAATGAAAACATTCTTGGCAAATGCTTTCGCAGTAGATTGTCTGCTGATGGTCTCAGAATTTCACCTCTAGCACCAGCATACATATGCCCCCGGCAGTCTCTTTTAATCATTACTCAGTTTCGAAAACCAACAAAATAAAACCGAAGTCTTATTTCATTATTCCATGCAACAATATGCAGGCATAAGCCTGCTTTAAGCACTCTAATTTTTTCAAAGTAAACTTGTCGGTTATTGAAAAATCCCAATAAAGTGACTTAACAATATACACGACGGTGAAGGAAGATTCAACACTCGGTCATAGACCTCATAAAGAATCATTTCCTCAATTTCAACTACGAGCTTTTTAACTGCAACAACTTTAATATACGCTTTGGAGCTGGAATTACCGCGGCTGCTGGCACCAGACTTGCCCTCCAATTGATACTTGATAAAGTATTTAAAATATTCTCATTGCAATTATGAAACCACTAGGGCCCATATTGTTATTTATTGTCACTACCTCACCGAACCGGTATTGGGTAATTTTCGCGCCTGCTGCCTTCCGTGGATGTGGTAGCCGTTTCTCAGGCTCCCTCTCCGGAATCGAACACTGATTCCCGTTACCCGTTACAACCATGGTAAGCTTTGATCTTACCATCGAAAGTTGATAGGTCAGCCATTTCAAGAGATTCGTCGTCAACACTAAGGTTGTACGATCAGTGAAGTTATCCAGAGTCATCAAAATTCTGCCTTGCGACAGGTTAGTTTTGATCTAATAAATCCGCCGCTTCGTGAGTCACGGCATTCTTTAAAATATTAGCTCTAGAATTACCACAGTTATCTTGTGGCAAATAGATTATATCTCTTAAATAATAGCTGTTATATATGAGCCATCCGCGGTTTCAGTTTATAAAACTGTGTACTTAGACATGCATGGCTTAATCTTTGAGATAAGCATATGACTACTGGCAGGATCAACCAGATATTTATATATACGACCGCCTAAGCGAGTCATTTCGTTAATATTCAATCGCATAACTGCATATTTAAACACAGCTACATTAGGTCATTCGTTATAATTGCAAAGCAACTATTTCTTTATTCGTTAAACCCTCATAAATGATAGGTAATTAATTGAAATTAATCAATTAAATCTGACAAGATACAGGCCTGGACAGAGAAAATGAAATTGCAACTGCTACAATGCTGCTGCTATATTCACCCGGACGAATATGTATAAACGTAAACAATCATAAAGATTATTTAAGGATTATCGCTGCGTTGGCTGTAGGGCTACTAACAAAATATTCTGTACTGATCCACAATTGTATTAACAATTGATAGATTTTATATGAGCCAACAAATAATCAATCAGTATATTTCAACTAATCAACTATAATTAAAATAGTCAGCTCACATATATACTGTGGATATATACCTTGGGTAGCATTCCTGAAACCGGCGACTTTAGTATTAATTTATTGTTCCAAAATATATTTATTTAGATGTAAAACTGTTTTCTTAATATGGTTAGCAAAAAAATTTATCAAAAACGGTTAAAAATAAGAAATTTAGGGCATTTCTCTTTGAAAATTTGTGTAAAATTTTAAAATTTTTTTTATCTTTTTTGTTTTATTTATTATTTATTAAGCTCAAATTGCTTTTCTAGTATAATTTTAATTCTCTGTTAAATGTACTAAATTTATTTCAAATTAAAATTTTTTAGCAATAGTTTAGACATTATGTTGGTTCATTAAAAATACACGTGATTAAACATAATTATAACTTTTTGCTGATATTATTAAATGTTTATATAATTATCAGTTAGAGAAAAAAATTCTACATCGAATCATACTAAAATCTCTTATATATCTCAATTTTTACTAAAGTTATGACTAAATTTAAGTTTATGAGAGTTTCCTTAATTTTTGGATTTGGGCCGCTGGAGTTTGAAGAAATACACATTCTACTGAATGAATTATATATGTAATGAAGAGCGTAAAAAGTTGAGTAGGAATCAGTTTAAAATACCAAAAAACTTTATTATTCACAAAAGTTATTCGAGGTTTAAGTTTATCGGAGCTGGGAGTTTTCCTTAATTTATAATTTTTTAAAAAATTATATTTTCTTAATTTAAGGTTTTATAATATGATTACATATTTAGAAAGAGCAAAGAAAAGGGAATTAGATCCATTCCTTACTTTTCGTATATGTTCAGATGAAAAAAGTTGTATTATTTGAAAATTAATTAATTAAATTTTACTTAAGAATTATTATGCAATGATGTAAACTTGCAAAATATCTTGTCATAAATTTAGTGCAATAATTTTTTTAATAAAATGTGTTTCGTTTCTTTATTTTTAGGTTCGATAATATGATTTATATATCATTAGAAAGAACAAAAAAAATATAAATAAGACGGACAGTTTATTGCCTTATTTAATTATGGAAACAAAGTTATATTAAATTTAAAAGTTAATTAATTAAATTTCATTTAACAGTTAGTAAGAAATTATGTAATATTTAATCCCAAAATTTTTTTGGAAAATTTTTGGAGAAATTTTTAATGTTGTCATCAAATAAATCAAAATTTATCAATTTTTAAAAAATAATTTACAGAAATTTTATTAACAATAATAATAAATTGTAAAAATTATTATATTATTATTATTATTATATTATTATATTATTTTTATGAACCAAAATTTTTCAAAAAATTATTATTATTATTATTATTATTATTTTTTATTGACCCAAAAATTTGTCAAAATTTATATTATTATTATTTATTATTATTATTATTATTTTATTGACAAAAAAATTTTGTCAAAAAATTATTTATTTATTTTTATTGACCCAAAATTAAAAAATTATTAATTATTATTTTATGACCAAAAAAATTTTCAAAAAATTATTATATTATTATTATTTTTATTTGACCCAAAAAATTTTTTCGGAAAATTTTGAAATAATTAATTTTTTTGACCAAAAAAATTTTTCGGAAAATTTCTGGAAAATTTTGAAAAATATTAATTTTTTTGAAACCAAAAAAATTTTTTCGGAAAATTTTGGAAAATTTTGAAAAATTTACATTTTTTTAAAAAAATTTTGGTATTTATAATTTTCTGGTTATATATGCTTAAATTGAAAATAATTCGGTAAAATTTTCAAATTCTCGACTAAAAAAGCAGAGAAATTTTTGTAATTTTATAATTTTCAGAAAATGAGAAAAATTAATCGAGCCAAAAAACTATAATTCGAACATTTTCAAAATACAAAATAATAAAAGCGGAATGCATCAATGCAATTCCACTATAAAGCACTATAAAAAGCACAATAAAAGTACTATTAAACAGCACTATTAACCAGCACTATAAAAAGCACTTATAAAACAGCACTATAAACAGCACTAATAATTATCAAAGATAATAAGTAAGTAATATTGCCCGACCGCCACAATGAATGAACTCTAAAGTCCAAATCATCGCGTCAAATGGGATATAGTTCAAAATCTCGCAGTTTAAACCGCTCGAATTCTTACGCTACCCCGACCGGAAAGTAAGTCGTCTACAAACGATTTAATGCCCACACGTAAACCATTATAAATGATTCAAACATCCCTTCTATTTTCATAGAAAGGTCCGAGTTTAAAGTATGGCTAAGCCACATTCACCGACTTGCGTCAGTGAATAATATTATTGCCTCTTACGAGGTGGGCAATTTATCATGACTTCTAGGCGAGATTCAGACTTAGAGGCGTTCAGTCTTAATCTCTCGGATGGTAGCTTCGTGCCACTGACCTTTCGATCAAGCACACTTACCAGTGATCCGAATCTGCGGTTCCTCTCGTACTGAGCAGATTACTATATCATGACACTTTATATAGTAGGGTAAACTAACCTGTCTCACGACGGTCTAAACCAGCTCACGTTCCCTATTAGTGGGTGAACAATCCAACGCTTTGCGAATTCTGCTTCGCAATGATAGGAAGACCGACATCGAAGGATCAAAAAGCGACGTCGCTATGAACGCTTGGCCGCCACAAGCCAGTTATCCCTGTGTAACTTTTCTGACACCTCTTGCTTTAAACTCTAAATTAATCAAAAGGATCGATAGCCGCGCTTTCACGTCTGTATTCGTACTGAAAATCAAATCAAGAGAGCTTTTCCCCTTTTAGTCAACACCAGGTTTCTGTCCTGTTGAGCTCCCTTGGGACATCTGCGTTACCATTTGACAGATTACCGCCCCAGTCAAACTCCCCACCTGACACTGTCCTCAGAACAGTTCGACGGCATCCGAAGATTACCATCTTCTCTCGACAAATTAATTAACCTAAGTTAATTGCACTGCATTTACTGAGTAAGTAAAGAAACAATCAGAGTAGTGTATTTCACTGGCGACTTGCGTCTCCACTTATGCTACACCTCTAATGTTTCCTACAAAGTCGGACTAGAGTCAAGCTCAACAGGGTCTTCTTTCCCCGCTATATTTTCCAAGCCCGTTCCCTTGGGCTGTAGTTTTCGCTAGATAGTAATAGGGACATTAGGAATCTCGTTAATCCATTCATGCACGTCACTAATTAGATGACGAGGCATTTGCTACCTGAAGAGAGTCATAGTTACTCCGCCGTTAACCAGCGCTTAATTGAATTTCTTCACGTGACATTCATGGCACTGGCAGAAATCACATTGCGTCAAAGCCGTTCACCAGCCATCGCAATGCTTGTTTTAATTAGACAGTCGGATTCCTCTAGTCCATGCCAGTTCTAGGTTGATCGTTTAGTGCACAGCGACTATACAAGTCCCGAAAGACTCATAATATAGCAATACCCGCCAATCAATCGAATCAAAAATGTGCCGTAGTCAATCAAACTCAAGTTGCCCTAAGCTCAATCAATAACAACCCACTCTCGTTTCAATCGACTTCTTGATAAAGCCCACCATGCCCGATCCCTAGAGCCAATCCTTTTACCGAAGTACGGATCTAATTGCCGACTTCCCTTACCTACATTGTTCTAAGACTATAGGCTGCTCACCTAGGAGACCTGCTGCGGATATCGGTACGGATTGATATGAAATTTATAACTGCTCCCTCAGATTTTCAAGGGCCATCAAGAGCGCTTCGGACATCACGTGAAACGTGATGCTTTTAACATTTCACATCCCTTTCTCCAGATAACCTGATTCTAGGGACATGTTTATGTATACAAAGAAAAGAGAACTCTTCCCAAAACACCTGATGACGTCTCTGAGATCGCTTGTGTTACCCCTTGTGTTGCCGAAACAACCAAATTTCCATATTCAAGTTCAGTAATATTAAACTGATTCCCTTTCGCTTCAAGAGGCTAAAACAATTATAAACACTATTGCTAATGTCTATCACCTCTTTCTGATAACTGAATTACCAGATCGCTTAGGACCGACTAACCCATGTTCAAATGCTGTTGACATGGAACCCTTCTCCACTTCAGTCTTCAAGGATCTCACTTGAATAATTGCTACTACTACCAAGATCTGTACCCGTGACCGCTCCACTCTGACTTACGCCAGTAGCTTCTTAGCAAACCACGGCACCCTCCTACACGATATCGTTTACTCGTTTGTAAACTAACGATATCGATCCGGTATAGGTCCAACGCTACAGCGCCATCCATTTCAGGGCTGGTTGATTCGGCAGGAGTGTTACACACTCCTTAGCGGATGACGACTTCCCATGTCCACCGTCCTGCTGTCTTTATCAAAACAACACCTTTTGTGGGTTCTCATGAGCGTTATGTAGGCACCTTAACCAGATGTTTGGGTTCATCCCACATCGCCAGTTCTTTTACCAAAAATGGCCCACTAGACACTTGTATTCGATGCACATCTTCAATGAAGAAAGACGCACTTCGAACCCATTTAAAGTTTGAGAATAAGTTGAGGACATTTCGTCCCCAATACTTCTAATCATTCGCTTTACCAGGTAAAACTACAATAACAAATGTCAGCTATCCTGAGGGAAACTTCGGAGGAAACCAGCTACTAGATGGTTCGATTAGTCTTTCGCCCCTATACTCATGTCCGACGATCGATTTGCACGTCAGAACCGCGGCGTCCTCCACCAGAGTTCCTCTGGCTTCAACCTGCACAAGCATAGTTCACCATCTTTCGGGTCTCTACATGATCGCTCAAACTCCGCCCAGATGCGAACATCTTTAGACGGGTCGATGTTGCACTCAGTGTTGCCACGAGGTCACATCACAGTTTACCGAGGTAAACCTTTACATAATTACGCCGTGGGGTTTTCGTAAGGCCCTTTGACTCGCGATCATATAACTCCTTGTCCGTGTTTCAAAGACGGGACGAGTAAGTAACCTACATACACTGCAGACTTTAGATCAACAAATCGATCATGAAAAACATCAACAATTCACAAATAGCCTATTATAGTCTATAAGAATCATCAACATAAACAATCAAATTTCTGTCAATCGCAATCACCAAATAAATCATTAAACCGTGTAACCAGCTATAAAACCATTCCGAAGGAATGATCACCTTCAAAATTACGACAGAAAAAAGACGCTATCGGTCGCAGTACTGTTAACAGAAAGTGCATCAACCGCATATTAAGATCTCGATAAAAGCGATTCCTAGTGGATTTCGCAAAAATCAAGAAAACACGCAGTTAACTGAATCCCATACAACATCTTCGCTTCCTCCGTTTACTCTAACGATTTCCGTACTATTTAACTCTCTCTTCAAAGTTCTTTTCAACTTTCCCTCACGTACTTGTTTCTATCGGACTCAACACACAATATTTAGCCTTAGATGGAGTTACCACCCAATTTGGACTGCATTCTCAAACAATCCGACTCATAGGAAGCATCAATAATAGTTCAAACACCCAACGGCCTAACACCCTCTATGGACAACATCACAATCAAGTGAATTTGGAGTACATCTCAATTAAAAACGCAACCTTACACCACAATTCCAATATCAAAGATACAGGATTCGGGCTGGGCTAATTCCCGGTCGTTCGCACTACTGGGAAATCCTTGTTAGTTTCTTTCCTCCGCTTAATATATGCTTAAGTTCAGCGGGTAATCTCGTCTGATCTGAGGTCGGTAATAAATCAATATGCATAATGAATGTTCCTTAAAAATAAATTGATTATTTACTCTTACTACGTATCACTAGAGCACAACTCATAAAGCCGTGGCTCCAGCTAATAAAACCGAAAGTAATTTTAAATAATCCAAACATTCACATACTCGATTTGTTAAAAACGCAATAAATTACGAATTTCAACATAAAACTCTATGTTCCATAGAGGTGTACCGAAATACACTATCACCTTAAAGAGGCACTTTCGACAAAATAAACGCCAAAAGTGAAACCCCTCAAAACATTACTATGAACGTAATGATAAATACAATGCCGACCTCAGACAGCCGTGCTAAAGGTTTACCAATAGCCGCCATTTGCGTTCAAAATTGTCAATGAGAGCGTTGTGCATTTTACATTAATTCACGTATTTTGCTACGTCTTCATCGACTGTGAGCCGAGTGATCCACGCTTAAAGTGGTTATTAATACAGATGCATTAGGCGATCATAACTCTATTTGATCAACTCAATAATGAAACTCGAGGACCCGTATTGCTTTGCAATACTATTATAAAATTAAATTATAGACGTTCTCAGGGCTCTCTTTCAATTTTGTAAACAATATAGCCAATCCAAGATTACGCAACAATTCGGTATTAACCTACAAAGCATCAGTAGTCGCGACTCGACAAACGTAAACAATCTTTACTGAAATATTTAACCTTGCACAATATCTTGATCACGCTTTGATATTGTTTAGAATCAGTGCCAGATAATGAATAATTCAAAATCCGTATTGCATACGCCATTTAAAGTATGCACTGTACTTGCCACGCAAATATTTCTATTCACACGACATAGCACCCTGAGAAAGAGTTTAATGCTAAGCCAGTTGTATCCTGAACCTATTGCAAATAGAATTGACCCGAAAATCAATTCACATTTGCTTACAACTCAAAATAGCATTGAGCATCAGTATCCAGATACACTAATGTTTAGTTACGGAGTTAACTGTTATGAACTATAATGATCCTTCCGCAGGTTCACCTACGGAAACCTTGTTACGACTTTTATTCCTCTAAATGATCAAGTTTGAGTGGTCTTTTCCCATTCATAGAAATGTTGCCATTTCTTAGACCAGAATCCAACAATCTCACTAAACCATTCAATCGGTAGTAGCGACGGGCGGTGTGTACAAAGGGCAGGTACGTAAATCAGCGCAAAGCTAGGACTTGCGCTTACTAGGAAATCCTCGTTCATGCGAAATAATTACAATTCGCAATCCCTGTACGACAGTGTTTCACAAGATTGCCCAACTATTTCTAGTAAGGGATACTCGTTGGAACTGCCATTGTAGCGCGCGTGCGGCCCCGGACATCTAAGGGATCACAGACCTGTTATTGCTGTTTTTCATTTAGCTAGACGCTATTTTATTCTTCTAAGAAGTGATCATTTACGAGTTAAAATAAATACACTATTTAGCAGTTAGAGTCTCGTCGTTATCGGAATTTAACTGACAAATCGTCCCACCAACCAAGAACGCCATGCACCACCACCCACTCGAATCAAGAAAGACTATCAATCGTCAATCCTCAACAGTGTCCAGGACCGGGTGAAGATTTCCCGGTGAGTCAAATTTAAGCCGCAGGCTCCACTCCTGGTGGTGCCCTTTCCGTCAATTCCTTAAGTTTCACTTGCAACATACTTCGCCGAAACCAAAGACTTTGGTTCCCGGCTCTACAAGATGAAATAATCATTCGCTAACTGTCCACGTTGCATAGTGATGTCAGAACTAGGACGGTATCTTGATCGTCTTCGACCTCTGACTTCGTTCTTGATAACTGAAAACATTCTGGCAACGTCCGCATAGATTGTCTGTCCTATGGTCCAGAATTCACCGCTAGCACCATACAATGCCCCCGCAGTCTCTTAATCATACTTCATTTTCGAAAACCAACAAAATAAAACCGAAAGTCTTATTCATTATTCCCCATGCAACAAATGCAGGCATAAGCCGCTTAAGCACTCTAATTTTTCAAGTCTAACCATGTCGGTTATGTAAAAATCCCCAATAAAGTGACTTAACAATAACACACGGAAGGAAGATTCAAACACTCGTCATAACTCATAAAGAATCAAGTCTCAATATTTCAACTACGACTTTTAACTGCAATACAACTATCTATAACCTTTGGAGCTGGAATACCGGGCTCTGCCCACCAGACTTGCCCTCCAATGATATACTGATAAATAAAAATATTCTCATTGCAATTATGAAAAACCACTAAGGGCCCATCATCGTTATCTTATTTGCACACCTCAACCGAACCTGATTGGTAATTTCCGCAGTCCTGCTGCGTTCCGGGATGTGGTACCCGTTTCCTCAGGCTCCCTCTCGGAATCGAACACTGATTCCCGTTACCCGTTACAACCAGTAAGCTTTGATCTCCCATCGAAAGTTGATAGTCATGCCATTTCAAGAGATTGCGCAACACTAAGGTTGTACGATCAGGTGGAAGTTATCCAGATCATCAAAATTCTGCCTTGCGACAGGTAGTTGATCTAATAAATCCGCCGCTTCGTGAAGTCACGGCATTCTTTAAAATATTAGCTCTAGAATTCCACATTACGTTGTGGCAAATAGATTATATTCTCTAAATATAGCCTGTATAAGACCATGCCGCGGTTTCTATTAATAAAACTGTTGTACTTAGACAATGCCCATTGGCAAAATCTTTGAGATAACAAAATACTGGCAAGGATCACATAT
>JACMZG010000285.1:24677-29677 GCA_018340805.1 Microvelia longipes
TATTATTAGTCTATTAAAGAATCATCAACATTAAACCAATCAATTTCTGTCAATCGCAATCACCAATAAATCATTTAACCGTGTAACCAGCTATAAAACCATTCCCGAAGGAATGATCACCTTCAAAATTACGACAGAAAAAAGACCTATCGGTCGCAGTGTTTATACAGAAAGTGCATCAACCGCATATTAAGATCTCGATAAAAGCGATTCCTAGTGGGATTTCGCAAAAATCAAGAAAACACGCAGTTAACTGAATCCCATACAACATCTTCGGCTTCACTCGTTTACCTCTAAGCGATTTCACGTACTATTTAACTCTCTCTTCAAAGTTCTTTTCAACTTTCCCTCACGGTACTTGTTTTGCTATCGGACTCACACAAGTATTTAGCCTTAGATGGAGTTTACCACCCAATTTGGACTGCATTCTCAAACAATCCGACTCATAGGAAGCATCAATAATAGTTTCAAACACTCCAACGGGCCTAACACCCTCTATGGACAACATCACAATCAAGTGAATTTGGAGTATCATCTTCAATTAAAAACGCAACCTTTACACCACAATTCCCAATATCAAAGATACAGGATTCGGTGCTGGCTAATTCCCGGTCGTTCGCCACTACTGGGGAAATCCTTGTTAGTTTCTTTTTCCTCCGCTTAATGATATGCTTAAGTTCAGCGGGTAATCTCGTCTGATCTGAGGTCGGGTAATAAATCAAATATGCATAATGAATGTTCCTTAAAATAAATTGATTATTACTCTTACTAACGTATCACTAGAGCACAACTCATAAAGCCGTGGCTCCCAGCTAATTAAAACCGAAAGTAATTTTAATAATCCAGAACATTCCACATACTCGATTTGTTAAAAACGCAATAAATTACGAATTCAACATAAACTCTATGTTTCCATAGAGGTGTACCGAAATACACTATCACCTTAAAGAGGCACTTTCGACAAAATAAAACGCCAAAAGTGAACCCCTCAAAACATTACTATTGAACGTAATGATAAATACAATGCCGACCCTCAGACAGCCGTGGCTAAAGGTTTACCAATAGCCGCCATTTGCGTTCAAATTGTCAATGATCAGAGCGTTGTGCATTTTACATTAATTCACGTATTTTGCTACGTTCTTCATCGACGTGTGAGCCGAGTGATCCATCGCTTAAAGTGGTTATTAATACAGATGCTATTAGGCGATCCATACTCTATTTTGATCAACTCAATAATGAAATCGAGGACCCGTATTGCTTTTGCAATACTATTATAAAATTAAATTATAGACGTTCTCAGGGCTCTCTTTCAATTTTGTAAACATATTTATAGCCAATCCAAGATTTATCGCAACAATTTCGGTATTAACCTACAAAGCATCAGGTAGTCGCGACTCGGACAAATACGTAAACAATCTTTACTGAAATATTTAAGCCTTGCACAATATCTTGATCACGCTTTGATATTGTTTAGATCAGTGCCAGATAATGAATAAATTCAAAATCCGTATTGCATACGCCAATTTAAAGTATGCACTGTACTGCCACGCAAATATTTCTATTCACACGACATAGGCACCCTGAGAAAGAGTTTAATGCTAAGCCAAGTTGTATCCTGAACCTATTGCAAAATAGAATTGACCCGAAAAATCAATTCACATTTGCTTACAACTCAAAATAGCATTGATGCATCAGTATCATGATACACTAATTTTAGTTACGAGTTAAACTGTTATGAACTAATAATGATCCTTCCGCAGGTTCACCTACGGAAACCTTGTTACGACTTTTACTTCCTCTAAATGATCAAGTTTGAGTGTCTTTTCCCATTCATAGAAATGTTGCCATTTCTTAGACAGAATCCAACAATCTCACTAAACCATTCAATCGGTAGTAGCGACGGGCGGTGTGTACAAAGGGCAGGGACGTAATCAGCGCAAGCTAGTGACTTGCGCTTACTAGGAATTCCTCGTTCATGCGAAATAATTACAATTCGCAATCCCTGATACGACAGTGTTTCACAAGATTGCCCAACTATTTCTAGTAAGGGATACTTGTTGGAACTGCCATTGTAGCGCGCGTGCGGCCCCGGACATCTAAGGGCATCACAGACCTGTTATTGCTCTTTTTCATTTAGCTAGACGCTATTTATTCTTCTAAGAAGTGATCATTTTACGAGTTAAATAAATACACTATTTAGCAAGTTAGAGTCTCGTTCGTTATCGGAATTAACCTGACAAATCGCTCCACCAACTAAGAACGGCCATGCACCACCACCCACCGAATCAAGAAAGAGCTATCAATCTGTCAATCCTCACAGTGTCCGGACCGGGTGAGATTTCCCGTGTTGAGTCAAATTAAGCCGCAGGCTCCACTCCTGGTGGTGCCCTTCCGTCAATTCCTTTAAGTTTCAGCTTTGCAACCATACTTCCCCCGGAACCCAAAGACTTTGGTTTCCCGGTGACTTCTAGCAAGATGATAAATTATCATCGCTAACTGTCAGTTGGCATAGTTTATGGTCAGAACTAGGACGGTATCTGATCGTCTTCGATCCTCTGACTTTCGTTCTTGATTAATGAAAACATTCTTGGCAAATGCTTTCGCAGTAGATTGTCTGCTGATGGTCTCAGAATTTCACCTCTAGCACCAGCATACATATGCCCCGGCAGTCTCTTTTAATCATTACTTCAGTTTCGAAAACCAACAAAATAAAACCGAAGTCTTATTTCATTATTCCATGCAACAATATGCAGGCATAAGCCTGCTTTAAGCACTCTAATTTTTTCAAAGTAAACTTGTCGGTTATTGAAAAATCCCAATAAAGTGACTTAACAATATACACGACGGTGAAGGAAGATTCAACACTCGGTCATAGACCTCATAAAGAATCATTTCCTCAATTTCAACTACGAGCTTTTTAACTGCAACAACTTTAATATACGCTTTTGGAGCTGGAATTACCGCGGCTGCTGGCACCAGACTTGCCCTCCAATTGATACTTGATAAAGTATTTAAAATATTCTCATTGCAATTATGAAACCACTAGGGCCCATATTGTTATTTATTGTCACTACCTCACCGAACCGGTATTGGGTAATTTTCGCGCCTGCTGCCTTCCGTGGATGTGGTAGCCGTTTCTCAGGCTCCCTCTCCGGAATCGAACACTGATTCCCCGTTACCCGTTACAACCATGGTAAGCTTTGATCTTACCATCGAAAGTTGATAGGTCAGCCATTTCAAGAGATTCGTCGTCAACACTAAGGTTGTACGATCAGTGAAGTATCCAGAGTCATCAAAATTCTGCCTTGCGACAGGTTAGTTTGATCTAATAAATCCGCCGCTTCGTGAGTCACGGCATTCTTTAAAATATTAGCTCTAGAATTACCACAGTTATCTTGTGGCAAATAGATTATATCTTAAATAATAGCTGTTATAATGAGCCATCCGCGGTTTCAGTTTATAAAACTGTGTACTTAGACATGCATGGCTTAATCTTTGAGATAAGCATATGACTACTGGCAGGATCAACCAGATATTTATATATATACGACCGCCTAAGCGAGTCATTTCGTTAATATTCAATCGCATAACTGCATATTTAAACACAGCTACATTAGGTCATTCGTTATAATTGCAAAGCAACTATTTCTTTATTCGTTAAACCCTCATAAATGATAGGTAATTAATTGAATTAATCAATTAAAATCTGACAAGATACAGGCCTGGACAGAGAAAATGAAATTGCAACTGCTACAATGCTGCTGCTATATTCACCCGGACGAATATGTATAAACGTAAACAATCATAAAGATTATTTAAGGATTATCGCTGCGTTGGCTGTAGGGCTACTAACAAAATATTCTGTACTGATCCACAATGTATTAACAATTGATAGATTTTATATATGAGCCAACAAATAATCAATCAGTATATTTCAACTAATCAACTATAATTAAATAGTCAGCTCACATATATACTGTGGATATATACCTTGGGCATTCCTGAAACCGGCGACTTTAGTATTAATTTATTGTTTCCAAAATATATTTATTTAGATGTAAAACTGTTTTCTTAATATGGTTAGCGAAAAAAATTTATCAAAAACGGTTAAAAATAAGAAATTTAGGGCATTTCTCTTTGAAAATTTGTGTAAAAATTTTAAAATTTTTTTATCTTTTTGTTTGTATTTATTATGTTTATTAAGCTCAAATTGCTTTTTCTAGTATAATTTTTAATTCTCTGTTAAATGTACTAATTTTATTTCAAATTTAAAATTTTTTAGCAATAGTTTAGACATTTATGTTGGTTCATTAAAAATACACGTGATTAAACATAATTATCACTTTTTGCTGATATTATTAAATGTTTATATAATTATCAGTTAGAGAAAAAAATTCTACATCGAATCATACTAAAATCTCTTATATATCTCAATTTTTACTAAAGTTATGACTAAATTTAAGTTTATGAGAGGTTTCCTTAATTTTTGGATTTGGCCGCTGGGAGTTTGAAGAAATACACATTGTACTGAATTGAATTATATATCTAATGAAGAGCGTAAAAAGTTGAGTAGGAATCAGTTAAATATACCAAAAAACTTTATTATTCACAAAGTTATTCGAGGTTTAAGTTTATCGGAGGCTGGGAGTTTTCCTTAATTTAAAATTTTTCTTAAAAAAATTATTATTTTCTTTAATTTAAGGTTTATTAATATGATTTACATATTTTAAAAGAGCAAAGAAAGGGAAATCAGATCCATTCTTTACTTTCGTATATGTTTCAGATGAAAAAATTGTATTCATTTGAAAATTAATTAATTAAATTTTAGTTAAGAATTATTATGCAATGATGTAATACATGCAAAAATATCTTTGTCATAAATTTTAGTGCAATAATTTTTTTAATAAATGTGTTTCGGTTTCTTTAATTTTTAGGTTCGATAATATGATTTATATATCATTAGAAAGAACAAAAAAAATAAAATAAGGCGGACAGTTTAT
>JACMZG010000285.1:34677-40926 GCA_018340805.1 Microvelia longipes
GCGTTGTGCATTTAACATATTACGTATTTTGCTACGTTTTAATCGACGTGTGAGGCGAGTGATCATCGTTAAAAGTGGTTTTTAATACATAGCTATTAGGCGACATACCTATTTTGATAACTCAATATGAAATCGAGGACCGGTATTGCTTATGCAATATATTATCAATGTAAATTCATAGACGTTCTCAGGGTTCTCTTCTCTATTTGTAACATATTTTAGACATCCAGATTTATCGCCAATTTCGGTATTACCCTAAAGCATGAAGGTAGTAGCGACTTCGGCAATACGTAACATCTTTACTGATAATATTTAAGCCTCGCACATATCTGGATTCACGCTTTGATAAGGTTTTTTTTAGATCAAAGTGGCCAGATAATGATAATCAAATACGTATTGCTCTCGCCATTAAAGTATGGCCAGTAATTGGCCAGCAAACTATTTCTATTCACCGAATAGGCACACGAGAAGAGTGCTTAATGCTAAGCCAAGTAACCTGAACCTGATTGCAAAATAGAATTGCCCTGAAGAATCATGTCACATTTGCTTACAATCAATAGGATGTGCATATTCAGATCCCTATTTATTAGTTAAGAGGTTAAACTGTTATGACTAATAATATCCTCGCAGGTTCACGCTAATCGGAACTTGTGTAGACCTTTACTTCTTAAGTGATCAAGTTTGGAGTGTCTTTTCCATCATAGAAATGTTTGCCATTATTAGACATGAATCCACATCTCAATAAACCATTCATCGTAGTAGGACGGGCGTGTGTACAAAGGGCGGGCTAATCAGGCAGCTAGTGACTTGCGACGTTTAGGGAATTCCTCTTCATGCGAAAATAATTAGAATTCGCATCCTATACGACGTGTTTCACAAGATTGCCCAACATTCCTAGTAGGATATCGTTGGAACTGCATTGGTAGAGCGTGCGGCCCCGCCTTAAGGGCACACAGACTGTTTGCTCTTTTTTACATTTAGCTAGACGCTATTTATCTTGCTAGAGCGTGATCATTACGATTAAAAAAATACACTATTAGCAAGTTGAGTTCGTTCGTTATCGGGAATTAACCTGACATCGCTTTCCACAACTAAAGAACGGCGCAGCACACCACGTCCACGATTCAAGAAAGAGCTATTCAATCAGTCAATCCTAAGTGTCCGGACCGGTGAGATTTCCGTGTGGAGGTAATATAGCCGCAGCTCTACACGCCTTGGTGTGCCTCCGTCAAATTCCTTTAACAGTTTAAAGCTTTGCAACCACTTCGCCCGGACCAAGTCTTTGGTTTCTCCGGTGACTTTCTAGCAGATGATAAATTATCATCTGCTATCTGGTCATTGGCATAGTTATGGTCAGATGGACGGTATCATTGATCGTCTTCGACCTCTGACTTTCGTTCTTGATTATGAAAACATCTTTGGCAAGATGCTTCGCTAGTAGATTGGCTGATGGTGCTCGCGATTTCATCGTAAGAGCCAGCAAGTGACATATGCCCGGCGGGAGTCATCTTTTAAATCATTACTTCAGTTTCGAAAACCGACAAAGACTTAACCAGTCTTATTTCATTATTCCATGAAGATATGCAGGCTAAGCTGCTTATTAAAGGCACTCTATTTTTCCATCCCAATAGTTAACTTGTCGTTATGAAATCAAAAAGATGACTTAACATATACACGACGGAAGGAAGATCAACACTCTCATAGCTCATAAGAATCATTCCTCAATTTCAATACGGACTTTTTATTGCACACTTTAATATACGCTTTTGAGCTGATTACGCGCGGCTGCTGGCACAGACTTGCTTCCAATTGATACTTTGATAAAGTTATTTAAAATTTCTCAGTGGCATTATGAAACCATAGGGTCCATATTGTTATTTAATTGTCACTTACTGCACGAACCGGTATGGGTAAGTTTTCGCGAGCCTCGTGCTCCTCCGTGGATTGTGGGGTAGCTCGTTTATTTTTTCCCTTTCTCCTTTCTGATTCTTTCTTTTCTTTCTTCTTCTTGACAGGCTTTCCGGAATCGAACATGTATTCCCCGTTAACCCGTTACAACATGGTAGCTTTGATCTACCATCGAGCTTGATTAGGTCCCATTTCCAAAGAGATTTCGGTCGTCAACACTAAGGTTGTTAGATAAGTGAAGGTTACCAGAGTCATGCAAAATTTCTGCTTGCGACAGGGTTAGTTTTGGATCTAATAAATCTGCCGCTTCGTGAGTCACGGCATTCTTTAATAATATTAGCTCTTGAATTACCACAGTTATCTTGTGCAAATGATTTGATATCTCTTAGATAATAGCTGTTTTATCATGATCCATCCGGTGTTTTAGGTTATAAACTGTGTACAGCCTTCGACTGCATGGCTTAATTTGAGATAAGCATAGTGACTAGTTGGGGATTCACAGATATTTTATATATTATAGCCGCTAAGCGAGTCATTTAGTTTAAATTCTCGCATAACTGCTATTAGAATCACGCTACAGTTAGTGTCCATTCGATTATTAAATTGCAAAGAACTATTTCTTATTTCGTTAGAAACTCATAATGTTATAAAGGTAAATATTGTTACTATTAATCTGACAGATACAGCGCTGGACAGAGAAAAATGAAATTGCAACTGCTACATTGCTGCTATATTCCCACTCCGGCGAATATGTATACAACGTAACATATAAAGATTTTTATGGATTATCGCTGCGTTTGCTGTAGGGCTTAAACAAAACTATTCTGTACTGCAATGTGTATTAAACAATTGATCGATTTTAAAAATATGAGCCAACAAAATAATCATCAGTAATATTCAACTTAATAATAACCATAATGTAATGAGTCCAGCTAATATATATGTGTATAGTTACCTTGGGTAGATTCTGAAACGGCGACTTTACAGTATTAATTAGTGTTTCAAATATATTTATTTAGATGTAAAACTGTTTTATTAATCTGGGTTAGCGAAAAATTATCAAAAATCGGTTAAAATAAGAATTTAGGGCAATTTCTCTTGAATTTGTGTAATTTTAAAATTTTTTCTTTTTGTGTATTTATTATGGTTATTACTCGAAGATGCTTCCTAGCTATTTTTTAATTTCTGTAAATTCCTAGATTTTTTTGTCAAGATTTCAATTTTTTAGCAATGGTTTAAGACATTTATGTGGTTATTAAAATATCAGGAATTAAATACATTATCATCACTTGTTGACTGATTTTTAATGTTTATATAATATGAGTTAGAGAAAAAATTCTACATCGAACATACTAAATTCTATATCTTCATTTTTATATATGTTTGACCTAAATTTAAGTTTATGAAGGTGTTCCCTTATTTTTGGATTTGGCGTGGAGTTTTGAAAATACGACATGTGGACTGAAGATTGAATTATATTGTATGAAGAGAGCGTAAAAAGTTGACTGGATACAGTTTGTAAATTATACCAAAAACTAGTATTATTCACGAAAGTTAATTCGAGTTGGAGGTGTTTATCGGAGGGGCTGGTTTTTTACTTTATTTTATATTTTCTTAAAAATTTTATTTTCTTAATCTTTAAGGTAAATTATTGATTTTACATATTATTGAGAAAGTAGCAAAGCAGGAAATCAGGATTCCTTCTGTACATTTTTCGTATTATTGTTCTCAGATGAAAAAAGTTAGTATTAATTCTGAATTAATAATAATTGTTACGTAAGAATTTTGCAATGTTGTATATTGCAAAAATATATGTTGTCATAATTTTAGTGAATAATTTTTAAATAAAATGTGTTGATTTTCTTTTAATTTTAGGTTGATAATGATTTATTATCATTAGAAAGAACAAAAAAATAAATTTAGCGGACAGCTTTTATTTGCCTTATTTATTAATGGACACAAGCTTAATATTATTTAAAAGTAATAATTAAATTTGCATTTACAGTTAGTAAGTAGAATTATGTAATATTTAATCCAAAAATTTTTTGAAAATTTTTGGGAAGTTTTTAATGTTGTATCAATAATCAAAATTTAAATCATTTTTAAAAATGGATTACAGAAATTCTTACATATAAATGAATTGTAAATTTTTATTATTATTATTATTATATTATTATTATTAATTTTATTTATATATATTATATTATTATATTATATATTCTTATTATTATATAGTAAATTTAAGTTAATTTTTATTTATTATATTATGTTTATATTATTTTTTCTATTTATTATTATTATTATTTTATTCTTATTATTTTATTGACCCAAAAGAATTTTTAGCCAAAAATTTTGGAATTTATGAAAATAATAATTTATTTTGACCAAAAAAATTTTTTGCCAATAAGGATTTTCTGGAAAATTTTAAAAATATGTAATTATTATTTTGACAAAAAGTTATTAAGCCAACAAAATTTCTGGAATAATTTTTAAACAGAAAGTAATAATTATTGTTTTGACCAAGAAAAAAAAAGTTTTGGCCAAAAAAAAATTTTCTTCTGGATTTTAAAAATAATTAATTTTTTTTTTTTTTTTTGATAAGAATGAAAAAATTTTTCTGTAAAAAATTTTTTCTGGGAAAAATTTGAAACATATTATTTTTTTTTTTTTTTTTTTTGAGTAAAAAACTTTTTTTCGCAAATTTCTGGACATTTGAAAAAATTCCATGTTTTTTTAAAAAATTTGTGAAAGTTTATAACTTTCTGGTTTTATATGCTTAAAATTGAAATAATTCGGTAAAATTTTTCAGATTCGCGATAAAGCATATTGAGATTTGTTAATGTAATTTTTTATGATTTTTCAGCAAGTTTTTGAGAAGAATTATATCGAGCCAACAACTAAGATTCGGTAAACATTGTTCAAAAGTACATAAAGTAATAAAAGCGGAATTGGCATCAATGCAATCCTATAAAGAAGACATAAAAGCACTATAACAGCACGTATTAAACAGCACTATTAAAAGACATATATAAGTAACACGCTATATTACTTAGCACATAATATATCAAACTTGATTATTAATGGTCATAGTTAATATTGCTGCGACGCCAATTGAATGTACTCTAAAAAAGGTCGAAATGCATCGTCGTCAATGGGGATACTAGTTCAAAAGTCTCGCATATTAGCACCGATCGAATTCCTTACGACTACGACCGGAAAGTAGTCGTCTAAAACGATTATAATGCCACACGTAGACCATTTAAATGATTCAACATACCTTCTAATTTTCATAGACAGTCGAGTTAAATGTACTGGCTAGCCAATTCACCGACTTGCGTCAGTGAATAATCTTATGCTCTTTACGAGGGGCAGCAATTTTAATCAGATTTCTAGGCGAGATTCAGAATTTGAGGCGTTTTCAGTCTTAATCTCCTTTGGATGGTTAGCTCATCGTGCCACTGACTTGTCGATCAATGCACACTTACAAGTGATGCGAATCTGCGGATTTCTCATCGACCTGAGACAGGAATTAATTTATTATGAACTTATATAGTAGGGTAAACTAACCTTTCACGACGGTCTAAACCCGCTCACGTTCTATTTCGTGGGATGAACATCCAACGCTTTTGCGAATGTTCTGCTTCGCATGGTAGAAGAACGATCGATAGGATAAAAAAGCGACGTCGCTATGAAGCTTTGGGAGACACAAGCCAGTTACTGTGGTACTTTTCTGACACATTTTTGCTTTAAACACTAAATAATAAAAGGTACGAATAGGCCGCGCTTTCAACGGTCTGATCCGTTACTGAAATCAAAATAAAGAGAGCTTTTCCGTGTCTTTTTTTTTTTTTTTTTTTTTTAGTCAAACACAAGTGTATCTGTCCTGGTTGAGGCTCATTGGACAATCTCGTTACCTGACAGATGTCGCCCAGTCAACTCCACTGACACGGTACCTCGAAAATTTCGACGGATCCGAAGATACATCTATTCGACAAATTAATTAACCTAGTTAAAGTTGCCTGCTACTTGAGTAAGTAAAAGAAAAATCAGAGTAGTTGGTATGTCTACTGGCGACTTGCGTCTCCCACTTAAGCTCAATCTAATGTTTCCATCAAATGTCGGACTAGAGTCAGCTCACAGGGTTTCTTTCCGCTATATTTTCCAAGCCCGTTCCCTTGAGCTGTAGTCGCTAGATAGTAGATAAGGGAAGAGGAATCTCGTAATAGCCATCATGCATCACAATTAGATGACGAGGCATTTGCTACTGAAGAAGAGCATAAGTATACTCCCGCGTAACCAGCGCTATAACGTTGAAATTTCTCCATTGACATTTCTGGCATG
>JACMZG010000286.1:0-15112 GCA_018340805.1 Microvelia longipes
AATACGTTCATGTTAAAATTCATAGTTAAATTAATATTGTTAATTTGTGTAATTAATAATTTTTGAATTGTTTTTGTTTTATAATATGTACTTTTTGAGAACAATAAAGAATTATTTATGATAACAAACATTTCTTACAAATAATAAAAAAAAAAACATTTCTGCCTTTTGTTGAATATAATGAATTACCTGATTTTGAAAGACGTCAGAATAAGGGTTACACATCCCTCCCATCATTGAACAATTGATTTGAACATTTTCAGGCTTCATGAATTTAGGTATAAGCCAAGATGGCAATTTAGCTGAAATTAAAACAAGTTGTGTGACAGTTTAAGTAAAAATTGTATCACTAAACATCAACTTTATTCAAAATAACAGCTCTATCAACAGACAAAAATATTATGAAATGTATAATGTATATAAAGTCTGAACATATATATGGTATATTTATTAGTTTTCAACAAATGCATTGCTGGAAATCTCTGGGTAATCACAGAAATAAAATATTCGGTCTTTATATTGGTTCCAGACAAGGAACTTATATAAAGGGGAAGGAACATATTAAGCCTTTCCTAGTGATGTGGGTCGGAGAATATTCAAAAGAATATTCCGAGCAAGAATATTCTCCTGAAAAATTGGAGGCATTTTCTATTTTGTACTTATTTGATATTCATATATGGTATATGGTTTGATTGATCGTAAAGAAAAGAGAGAGAAAATGTTATTATTACTTTTTAGTTTATCTCTATGATTTTAAGACAAAATTATTAAATAAAACTCAAATAGCAGCTAATCTTATAGTTAAACATTTCTTTAACGTTATTTTTAAAATTGTAGCTCCAAAAGAAAATGCTCGAATATGCTCTCGCCTTAAGAGAATATTCTCGAGAATATTCTCTAAAAGATTATGTTTGAGCATTCTACATCACTATTCCAAAGTAAAATAGTGTCACCAACTCCTACTGATACTCCCGCACTCTCTCTAGCAGTGACCTGCCTATCATCAGGTTATAAACATGTTGAATAAAGTTTTATTGTTTATTATAAACATAATTAACCAAGTTCATTATTATTGTGTAGTAGTTAATTGTACATTTTAATGTTATTCTTCCCTTGTTCAAGATTATCAAGTTTTTAATCCATAGAAAATAAAAAAATACTGAAATTAAAGTCTGTTGACATTAAGCTTGTTAGATCTTAAAAGTGAAAAACACAAACTTTATATGCTTCTCCAATACTTTGAAACTCTATATGGCACAAGTCCTATGCCCATCTATTTTCCTTGAAAACAGTGGTGACACTTGTTTGCCTTTCTTCTCCCCCTGTGGTTCCAGCTAATAATTTTAGGAGGGAACGCACTGCTATCCAATATGTCAAAATGAATTACCCTTGTAGACGAGATGTTATAGAGATGTAAGCTTTAAGGCGATCAAAATTAACCACTATTATGATTTGACAAACTTCCAGGGATTGAATGTCACTTTTTTAAAGAAATGTTTTTTTTTTAAACTCATTTACTATGATTTTACACATAAAAACGACCATACAAGTTTAGGATTAGGAAAATTTTGTCTGTACAAAGGAGTTGGCAATCCTGCCATTTCTTTGACTAAAATTTGGCAATTGGGGTAAATAACTATTATAATATTACACATGGTTATTATCAGTTAACAGTGCGGGGAAAATATTGTTGGGGAACCATTGAGGTTAGCCTGATATGATATTGTGGGCGTGATTTAACATCCAGGACTAACCTCATTCTTCTTTGCATTATTTTCCCACACTAAACTGATTATTACCATGTGCATAACAATAGATATACCAAAGTGTTTAAAAAATATGTATATATATATGGAAATAGTTTCCCTTATAAAACAAAGGTTTCCTGATCTAAACAATGCACAATGCTTTTAAAAATGACTTATTAAAATGCATCATAAATTAAAATAAAATGGTACTTACAAGACATAATAGAGCTGTCGAGATTGACACCCTAAAACAAAATAACAATTAGTATTTAGTTTATAAAACAGTATTAACTTAGTTAAAAACAATAGTTAACTTACTAAGGGAGAACAGAGAGTTGATGCTCTCTATACTCTAGTTAAAAAGCCAAAGGAACCATCATATAGTTGGTTATAGAAATAGTTGTTCAGTTAACTCATTCAGAAGCTGAGGGTATTAATTACTAGTATAGAGAGCAATAACTCATTTCTCCTTAAGTAAGTTTCGACTTTACCACATATTATGCCCCTTCTCTTTAACACCTTCCTCTCATACTTTTAACTAATTTAGTTTCAGTTAAATGTAACAAAAACAGTTTAAAAATTGGGGTATTTTTCATTAAACTTATCATTTGATTTATTGGACAATAAATAATTTCTTACATAGTTTGTTTTTATACTGAAATTCAAAAGCTCATTTATATCTGATATCTAGAATAGTATCAATAGTTAGTATGAATTTTTACTTTTTTCAATCTAACTAATAATAAATAAATTTTAGATTTGAAAATTGAGATATTTTCACTAGAAAGGCCCTTTTGCTCAAAACAATCTTAAAGCATAGAAAAAGTAACCTAAACATCTTTGATAATATAATCAAATAAGATAACAATCAGGTACAGGAGAACTGATATATCTATGCTTATTAAAATGAAACTACATTTAAATCAATATGAATCTATTAAATGAATGAATACAATAAATTAATAAATAAAAATAATGATATTAATACGACATAATTTGTCATACATATCAGGTCTTCCCCCTTATTAACGTCAGCCAAATTTGGTCGATGTGTTTCCTACACAGATCCCCGTTATCTAATTCAACTTTGTATATTACTAATCCTTCTTTTCCTACTACCATTCCATACGACCATTTACTTTTCTTGCCATATTCCCTCACCTGTACTCTCTCTCTCTTACCTCTACTTTTCTGCTTGTCTTTTAGCGTCACCCTACTCATTTTCTGTTCTGGTTTCATTAAATGCAGCCTTGTCTTCACTTCCCATCCCATCATTAAATTGTAAGGTGATACACCCATCTTTCTTAATTGAGCTGCATACTCATTCACTGATTCATCAAGATCTTGGATTCGGGTAATGAAAGTGTGTTGCTGTGCCCAGATACTAGGTCTCGGGTCTAGATTTTCCTGAAGTACCTCAATTAACTCTTCATAGCTCTTTTCTCTAGGGTCTTCAGGTGCATACAAATCAAATATTTTTTGATGCAGTTTTGGTGTAAGAGCATTCAAGAGAGTCAACTTTTTTGTATCCTTTCCCACTTGTCCCTTCAACTTTACAAAACTTTCAAATCAGTTTATAAAATTTGTTACAGTTTCCACTTCCTGATATGGTACAAAATTGATATTTAAATTAGATACTTTCTTATCATCCTCTGTAATAGGTTTATGTTCTATTACCTTACCTTGTAGTCGGGCTTTCAACAGTAGTTGTTCAGTTTCTAAATATAAATTTTCAATTTCAATAAATTCAATCATTGCAATCTGATATTTCTAAAATTTAATCATAAATGTCCAATAATTTTTTCCAAAGGTCATCCAAATGTCTGTCTCTGATTTCTACTTCTTCCATTAAACAATTTTCATGTTTAAAAAATTTGTTACAACACAAAATTTGATTTCTTACCAATTTATTTTGTTTTACCAGTGCTTTCAGTGTTCTTGTTGCATTCCTCGTTGCCATATGACACATCTATACTTATTAAAATGAAACTATATTTAAATCAATATGAATCTATTAAATGAATGAATACAGTAAATTGATTGAATGAATACAGTAAATTGACCGAGTCCGGTAGCTCAGTGGTAGAGCGCTCGCCTTTCGACCTGGAGGTCGAGGGTTCAAATCCAGCCGGGGGGAGGACCTCAATATGAGGTTATCCCTTGTACCGTACACTCGGGGAGGTCTTGAATTCAAGGCCGGCCAACCCAGCCAGGGTTTTACGTGATTCCTTGGCTACTAATACGCAAATGCGGGGTTGGATCTAGTTTCATCTGAGACAAGTCTGGATCCACGTTTCCGTTGTCTCCAGCTCACGAAAAGTTAATGTTCTGCGGGCTGGGGGAGATGAAGGTCGGAAAGATATACTGAGCCTTTGTATGTCCGAAAACTTAGTCAGTGAAAGTGATGGCGGCGACACGAGTAACGTAAGTGACTAGGAACAAAGTGCTCGGTTCTTGAAGACAGACGTCTCCTAAAAGCACTGAGGAGCTTTGACTTTCAGGTCAGGGCTATAGAATGAGTTTGTGCACGCTGACATCTGGGTGCTGGGTTCTTTGTCGGGTGGCGTTGGACTGGCCAGAGCAGTGAGCCTAGCTAGAGTCTGGTGATGCTAGTGGAACTGATGAGATTGGTGAGACTGGAAGAACGAGGTCAAGTGAGACTAATGTGATCAGGGGAGCTAGTAAGACTAGATGAAACAAGCACACAGTGAACTAGTAGTCGTGCTAGTTAGAGCGGTGAGCCTAGCCAGAGTCTAGCTGGTCTAGATGAACTAGGCACACTGTGAACTAGTCGCAGACACTAGCCAGAGCAGTGAGTTTGTGTTATGTCATATTTATATTTGTCATAAGTGAAGTAATATTGTCAGATAAATAATTTGTCATTAATAAATATAATTTCAATAAATTGAAGTAATTATTCCATCCAACAAGGGTTATGGGCCCTTAAGAAGAAATAATTGGAAGGAAGTCTTCAGAACTCATACTGATACTTGAAAAGAATCAAGGAAACAATGAGTAAAACGCAAGTACCAATATTTAATGGTAAGAATTATACTGCATGGAAATTCCGCATCAACGCTATCCTCATGGGCAAAGGTCTCCAACACATAATAGTAGACGATCCACCTGCGAGGAGAGCAGCGAATTACAATGATTGGAAGAAACAAGATGGTGAAGTTCAATCAATCATTACATGCGCCATGGACGATGTCTATGTTGGTCTTATCCTTACTTGCAATACAAGCAAAGAAATTATGAACTATCTTGATAACAGATTTAACGGAGATATACCAAAAAGGAAATATGAAAAAAAATGATCTGGCAAGATTGACGATGAAACAATCTGAAACTTGGGAAGATTATCTACAAAGAACGGAAACGTTACTAGAACAGGCTAGGACACTTGGTGCTGCCGTAGATGATGAAGAAGTCACCATAGCTGTCCTGAGAGGATTATCCGAGAAGTATAATCCCATAGTCTTACAATATGATACAAGAATTGACGCAAACTATCTGATATCAGAAGAAGTTTACATCTGTTTGATGAAAGAAATCAACATCTAAGTACAAATAACAAAACAGATGACGCATTTCAAGCAGGCCCTAGTAACTCACAACAAAAAAATTGTTATATTTGTAACAAAAAATCTCATTTTACATGGCAATGTTGTATAATCCTAAAAATAAATCTCAAAAATGAAATTAAACATAGACATGACAAGCAAAAAAATACAAACAAAACAATAAAAAAATATATAAAAAGAAGGAACATGCAAAAACGACTGAAGATAATAGTGATTCAACTGATTTAGATGAAAAACGAAACAAATAATTCGGATGAAAAATGTGAAATTGCTTGGACTGCATACGGTGAAACAAACATCGAAACCAAAAGTGACTGGATAATTGATAGTGGTGCATCTAGTCATATGACTTTTAATAGAAACATTGTCCAAAATATCAAGAAAGAATAAGAAAAATTAGATTAGCTGACAACAGCGGTAATCAAGTCAACAGGAATTGGAGACGTGTTCTACAACAAGAGGAAAAGACAGTTTTCATCTTACTGATGTTCTAATAGTTCCAGAATTAAAAGGAAACCTTTTATCGGTAAATAAACTTACACGCAACAGCCAGAAGGTAATATTTGATTCAATAGGAGGGACGATTGAGAGTGTGAATGGTGAAATATTACTTACAGCCAATCGCATTAAAGATTTTTATATCATTTCTCAGAAACGCGAACATGCATATGCAACTAATGATTCGGAACAATGGCACAAAGATTAGGTCATTTAAATGAAATTTATTTAAAAAATTATCTGAACATAATATGTTACATAAATTTAAAATTACGAAACAAAATATGGACCATGCACTTCTTGCGTTCAAGCCAAATTTACTCGACCTCCATTTCGTTCAAATACTCCAAAGACAGTCAAAAAGACCTCTCGAGCTCCTTCATGTTGATCTTGTAGGTCCTATTGAAGAACCTTCATTAGGGGGATCAAAATATATAATGATTATGGTTGACGATTATACTAAGAAAATATTTGTAGAATTTTTAAAAAATAAATCTGAAGCGGGAGATAAATTAAAAGATTTTATAATTTGGTCTTTAAATAAAAATTTCAAAATAAATTATATCCGAAGTGATAATGGACAGAATGGGTTAATCTAAAATAACAAAATTATTAAAACAATATGGCATTGATCACCAGCTCACTACAACATATTCACCAAAATCTAATGGTGTAGCTGAAAGAGCTAATAGAACTGTTGTTGAAAGTGCTCGTGCCATGTTAATTGATTCTGAATTACCTCTTAAATTTTGGGCAGAGGCCATAGGTACAGCGGTATACCTAAAAAACAGGACACCCACTAAGGGAAATGACAAACTTACCCCACAAGAAATATTTGCGGGAAAAAAGCCCTCTGTATCCATTTAAAAATTTTGGATGTGTGTGATGTCATTATTTAATCGATAAATCACAAAGAAAGAAATTTGACCCGAAAACTAGAGTAGGCATTTTTGTAGGTTATTCTAAATGCCGCAAAGCTTATAGAATTTTTGATATAAAGAAAGGCAAAATTGTGAGTCTAGAGATGTTAAATTTTTGAAAACAGAAAAGGTTCAAATTTATTACATAACATACCACGAATTCAAAATTCACGTAAATATACTATTTATAGAATTTGAAGATGAAAAATCTTCTAGGGAACAAATAAACGTTGTCAAAGAAACTCTTACTGTTCCTAAAAACTACTATGAAGCCCTTTTAAGACCAGAGTGGAGAGCTGCTATGGAAAAAGAATTAGCTTCTATGGCCACTCATAACGTTTGGGAATTAACTGATTTGCCTAAAAATGAAGACAGTTAAAAAGTAAATGGTGTTCACTATAAAAATCCACATACTACACCGATTTTGTAAAGCAAGATTAGTGGCACAAGGTTTTACACACAGTAGGTGTCAATTTTTTGAAACATACTACCTGTAGTGTGAACCTACTAGTTTCGAACATTGGCTGCAATTGCAGGTCAACAAGGTTGGAACATCAAACATTTCGATGTAGAAACCGCATATTTATACGGCAAACTTAATGAAACTATATATATGAAACAACCACCTGGATTTGAGAAAGGATCGGAAAATACTGTATGCCTTCTCAAGCAGTCCATAAATGGATTAAAACAAAGTGGTAGAGTATGGTACGAAACATTCAGTTCATATATTAGGGAAAAAGGATTTAAAAGTTTAGAAGCCGATAAATGCGTGTTTGTATATCGCAAATCAAATTCAGTTGTATACTTAGGTCTATACGTAGACGACATTTTAGTAATAAGCACTGATGATGATATATTAAATTATACAATAGGCATAATAAAGCAAAAGTTCAAACTAAAAGAATTACCGAATTGTAAAAATATTCTCGGACTTGAAATTACAAAAGATGATAAAGGTGTTCATATTTCCCAGGGGAGATACGTAGAAAAAATATTAGAAAGATTTGGGTTCCAAGATAGTAACTCAGTCAAATCACCAATGGACCCAAATCAAGATCTCGATTTATTTCCAAATTCAGAAAAGGTTAATCAAAAACAATATCAAGAAATGATAGGTTCATTAATGTACTATCCACTATGACAAGGCCAGATATTGCTTATCCCATAAGTATTCTATCTCGGTACTCTAAAGAACCAAGAGCTATACATTTTACTGCTTTAAAGCGAGTCCTAAGGTATATAAAAGAAACCAAAGATATAGGTCTTTTCTATGTACGAGGACATAATCTATTTGAGGGATTTGTAGATGCTAGTTGGAGAGATGGGAAGGGAAACCAAAAGTCAACTAGTGGGTATATTTATAAATTCGCTGGTAGTGCGATATCATGGTTAGCCAAAGCACAAAACCAAGTGGCTTTATCATCGTGTGATGCTGAGTTAACAGCACTGACGGACGCTATTAAACACGGTATTTACTTAAAATCCTTGCTTACAGAACTACAAGGGAAGGAGATCGGGAGTTGAGTTTGTACTGTGACAATATGTCTGCCATCACACTAGCCAAAGAGGCTAACATATCTAATAAATCAGCTCATATGATTCGACAAATAATGTTCGTAAATCAAGAGTATAAGAATAAAAATTTTAATTTATATCATGTGTCAACAAAAGATCAATTGGCTGACTTTTTAACTAAACCTGTTTCGGGACCAGTTCTAATCAAAATTTTAGAAAATTTAAATTTAAATAACAATTCATAGTTTACTTTAAAACATTTTAATTAGTTATTATCTAAATTACTTTAAAGTCGTGTAAATGTTTATTTTGTGTGAATGAAGTAAAAGTAAATATGAAATGGGCAAAATTAAAATGTATTCCAAATATAAAAATTACAGGGGGGACCTTGTTATGTCATATTTATATTTGTCATAAGTGAAGTAATATTGTCAGATAAATAATTTGTCATTAATAAATATAATTTCAATAAATTGAAGTAATTATTCCATCCAACACCTTGCATACACATCGGGGCTCTAGATATTCTATAAGTAATTAAAAATATATTCTATCTTTTAGATCTTTATGGCCTCTTTTCATTATACCTAAATGTTTAAGATCCCCATATTAAGACTGGAGCCAATGATGGTCCTTAACACATGTAGTCAGGCTTTAAAGTAGCAGGAAAGGGCCTTATTAGGGATTGTTGTTTATTATGTACTTAAAATATTCTCACTGCTACCTAATTCTATGTCATTTAAGACACCTTTTCTTTATTCTTGTGCATTTAATGGTCCCATATGGAAGACTAGGGCCAAAAAGGCCCCTTGACATACTTGGTCAGGGGTAAAAGTACATGCAATGTGTAAAAGTGGAAAAATTAATTAATTACTTAATTAAAAGAAATTAATTCATAATTACCATTTCTTTTGCTGTTATCTAATTCTTGTTTTATCCTAACAGAATCAAGTGTTTCACAATTGGGCAAAATTTCTTCTGCTTTAACAGAATCATCATCAACGTGTTTATATCTGGGATTGTCCGTTTCCGTTTCTTTATGGCTTATTTTAGTCACATCTTCATCTGCAATAATGCTCGCAAGAGATTCCTTCAACAGTATACGTTTGTCATCGGAATTCAAATTTACTGAATAATCTATACTGTTGTTTTCGTCTGAATCACAACTTCTAATTGCTGGATGATCGTTAAAACTTCTACAGAATTCATTTGCAAATAGATTCTTAGTTGATTATGTTTCTACTAGAAGCAATTTTCTTATTCCGGTTAAAATTCCTCTCATCGGAACTTCTTCCTTCCCAAAATGGTTGACCGGTATGATCTTGATTGTCATTCTTTTTTGACCTCGGAATGGCAGAATCCCTCACATTCTTCTTTCTTCTGTTCAACTCACAGAATAATTGTTTTCTCAGACCCTCAATAATGATTCTTTTTACATTGGAAACAATTGCATTTTTCACAACGGAGTTTTCTTCATTAACAAATTTCCCCTTTAAACTCTTATCTTTAAAATATTCTGTGCTGGATGCAGGACAATCTATTGAAGATTTAATAACTTCAGGACAGTTTGTACTAGAACAATCAACTGCAGTACATTCTATATTCGGTGTAATAATTTCAGGACAGTCTATACTAGAATCATTAACCTGGTACATTCTAAATTTGGTGTAATAACCTCTAGGGTACATTCTAAATTTGGTGTAATAACTTCAGGACAGTCTATACTAGAATCATTAACTCTGGTACATTCTAAATTTGGTGTAATAACTTCAGGACAGTCTATACTAGAATCATTAACTCTGGTACATTCTAAATTTGGTGTAATAACTTCAGGACAGTCTATACTAGTATCATTAACTCTGGTACATTCTAAATTTGGTGTAATAACTTCAGGACATCCTATAATAACATTTAAAACTTCAGGGGATTCTATGACATTATTTATACTATGGTTATTAACTTCAGAACACTTAGTACTAGAATTGTTAACTCAGAGCTATTTGCGCCGGGAATGTTATCTTCAGAGCACATCATATTAGAATCATTTATTTCAGAAAACTTTGTATTAGAATTGTTAACTTCAGAGCTCTTTATACTAGAAGTTTCACCTTCAGAGCACATCATATTAGAATCATTTATTTCAGGACACTTTAAGAATTGTTAACTTCAGAGCTCTTTATACTAGAAGTTTCACCTTCAGAGCACATCATATTAGAATCATTTATTTCAGGACCTTAGTACTAGAATTGTTAACTTCAGAGCTCTTTATACTAGAAGTTTCACCTTCAGAGCACATCATATTAGAATCATTTATTCAGGACACTTTGTAATTAGAATTGTTAATTCAGAGCTCTTTTATACTAGAAGTTTCACCTTCAGAGCACATCATATTAGAATCGTTTATTTCAGGACACTTTATATTAGAATTGTTAACTTCAGAGCTCTTTATACTAGAAGTTTCACCTTCAGAGCACATCATATTAGAATCATTTATTTCAGGACACTTTGTATTAGAATTGTTAACTTCAGAGCTCTTTATACTAGAAGTTTCACCTTCAGAGCACATCATATTAGAATCGTTTATTTCAGGACACTTTGTATATAAGAATTGTTAATTCAGAGCTCTTATACTAGAAGTTTCACCTTCAGAGCACATCATATTAGAATCATTTTATTTCAGGACACTTTGTATTAGAATTGTTAACTTCAGAGCTCTTTATACTAGAAGTTTCACTTCAGAGCACATCATATTAGAAATCATTTATTTCAGGACCTTTGTATTTAGAATTGTTAACTTCAGAGTACTAGAAGTTTCACCTTCAGAGCAAATTATTAGAATCGTTTATTTCAGGACACTTTGTATTAGAATTGTTAACTTCAGAGCTCTTTATACTAGAAGTTTCACCTTCAGAGCACACCATATTAGAATCGTTTATTTCAGGACACTTTGTATTAGAAATGTTAACTTCAGAGCTCTTTATACTAGAAGTTTCACCTTCAGAGCACATCATATTAGAATCGTTTATTTCAGGACACACTTTGTATATTAGAATTGTTAACTTCAGAGCTCTTTATACTAGAGTTTCACCTTCAGAGCACACATCATATTAGAAATCATTTATTTCAGGACACTTTTATCTATTAGAATTGTTAACTTCAGAGCTCTTTATACTAGAAGTTTCACCTTCAGAGCACATCATATTAGAATCATTATTTCAGGACACTTTGTATTAGAATTGTTAACTTCAGAGCTCTTTTATCGACAGCTCTTTTATATTAGAAGTATTCAGATTTTTAGAGCTTCAAGCTTTAATTATAGAGGAATATTGTTGATCGTTAGAATTGTTTATACTAGAATTGAGCAACTATTTCAGGACACTTTTCATTGTTAACTTCAGAGGCTCTTTATACTAGAAGTTTCACCTTCAGAGCACATCATATTAGAATCGTTTATATTCAGAAAACTATTAGAATCGTTAACTTCAGAGCTCTTTATACTAGAAGTTTACCTTCAGAGCACATCATATTAGAATCGTTTATTTCAGGACACTTTGTATTAGAATTGTTTAACTTCAGAGCTCTTTATACTAGAAGTTTCACCTTCAGAGCACATCATATTAGAATCGTTTATTTCAGGACACTTTATATTAGAATTGTTAACTTCAGAGCTCTTTATACTAGAAGTTTCACCTTCAGAGCACATCATATTAGAATCGTTTATTTCAGAAAACTTTGTATTAGAATTGTTAACTTCAGAGCTCTTTATACTAGAAGTTTCACCTTCAGAGCACATCATACTAGAATTGTTTATTTCAGGACACTTTGTATTAGAGTTGTAACTTCAGAGCTCTTTATACTAGAAGTTTCACCTTCAGAGCACATCATATTAGAATCGTTTATTTCAGAAAACTTTGTATTAGAATTGTTAACTTCATAACACTTCACACGAGGATGGTTAACTTCAGAATGCTTTGTACAAGAATTTTTAACTTTAGAGCATAGAAGACTAATTATATATTAATATTATCAACAATAATCCCATGTTTAATGGCTAAAGATATAATTAAATTTATTTTTAGATTGTTATATATAATTAAAGAAATTAGGTTAAACAAAAAAATAAATAAATTTACAATATATTTTGTTTATATAGAATTTTAATTTAAACATATTGAGTTAAACTAGTAAAAATGTTACAATATTATTTTTACGAATCTTGTTTTTATGTTAAACATAACCACATTTAACGGCAAAAGAGACAAAAATTAATTAATGTATGCAAAATGAAAACAATCACAGAATTTATATAACTATAATATATCAATTATGCGCACAAGTAGTTTAATATGGCCCATTGACAACTAATCTGTTTTATAGATAGTCGTATTATCTGGTACTACATATAAAAGGAGAACAATAATTTTATTTATAGGAATATTTAAACTTATATAAGTTATATGTAACAATTTACATTATAATCTAATATAGTCGACATATCAGATAAAAACATTTGTAGTTATTCAAAATGGATAACATAAGAATATTACTATATATAATTAAAGCAGTCTAATTCTGTTTTTGCCACGCAATCAGTTTAATATATTCGCATTCTTAATATAAAAGCTTTTCCATTATACATTTCCTTTGATTCGAACCAGTATGCTAAAGAGCTTGTTGTCTAGAAAATAAATAATACATCAATAAATAGATAATGAAACAACAATCAGTAGAACACCAAAAATGTTTATTAACATAATAAATAAAAAAACATTCATTCTCGGGTTTTTAGAAGACTGTGGGGCTTTGGTAGGGCCATATATAGTGAGATTAAGGCAATAATGGATCAAATAAGTAGGTTTTACTTTAAATGAAAGGGTGGGTCCTAATCATACTATCTACAATGGGGTAAGAGTATTATAAGGGACCCACCCTAGAAGAATATCATATACCCTTTATTGGTTGGAAGAGAAAGGCTGGTACTTCTTTAGATAGTTACTTCCCCAGATGGTTACTCCCCAAAAGGGAGTAACGAAGGATTTGATGTTGATTATTTGCTGAAAACAAAGAAGAAGAGTTGAAGGGCAAAAATGTTTATTAAAAAGTAAGTTAATTAGGAAGTCAAGGAGATCCTCTAAAAGTTGGTCCTTTTGCCAATATAAAGTAAAACTCATGGGGCGACAGTATAGGACAGAGTATGAATACAATGATATTATATAATATATTATTGGTATAACCATTAATGGCACGGAATATTTGATAATACATTGGACACGGAGGACCTTTTTCTATAAAAGTACGTAAACCCCAAAGGAATATTGGAAAAAACGTATGAATATAATATATTGGTTAAAGTCAGTAAAATAGGTAAAGAAATTAGTAGAAATAATATTGATTAGGACAAATAGATTAAATTAATAATTATAGAAGATAATGATAAATAATAATGGACAAATAACATAATGAATAATTGTTAAAGTTACATGATATGCAGAGTTTAAGCTAAAAATAATATTAAAAACACTTTAAAACCTAAAACTAAGAGCAAATTACATAGACAAACAGAGAAGCATATTTTATAGAAGCACAATAAAAAAAGAGTTACAGAAACATACAAGTAAAGAAATTCTAATGTTTTACTTACTTTGAAAACACTTGTATGGTTATGATATCAATATCAATTCGATTTTACTTGAGATAAAACGTACACAAATGAGATTTCAATGTCAAGTAAAAATGAACTGTGATTATTTTACGAATAGATTAAAGATATTAATAGATTTAAGGTATTTGTTAAAAATTAAATGAAAATGTCAAACTAAAATGACAAATGACATTAAATAATTGTAAACATGGAAAAATACATAACTTGGTACAAACCTAACTATAGAGCATGAGATGAGCATGAGTTATAATATAGTATAAAGATAGCAATGTACAGAAGTAACTATCTGAAAAAAGATTACCCTTCATAGCGGGTTCATAACCATCTGAGGGTGGGAAAGGTAACTCAAGACTACCTGAAATTAAAGCGTTCAAGATACTTACCCCTTACTAGTTAAGATTGTGCTATGTCATATCTTTGTCTTTCCCCCTTCAACCCAAACAAAAGCCACAAAACCCAATGCTTTTCCACATCCCCGGTAAGAACGTTAAGGGTAAAATATATTGAAGATTAAGTAATAAAATTAACAAAACTAAGGGGATAACCAGTTCTGATCTGTCAAAGGGGAGTAACAATCTAAAAGAAGTCACACATAAAAAAAGAAACAAAGCGTATAAGTTATCCCAAAAGGGAGTAACTATTCTAAGAGAAGTGCCGAAAGGCTTTGGTGCTTTAAGTAGGGTATATAAGGGAGTTAAGAGTTATAATTTCAAATTCAAGGGTGGGTCCCTTATAATACTCTTACTTCCCCATTGTAGATAGTATGAAAGGGACCCCCATCATTTAAAGTCAAACTACTTATTAGGAAACATTATTGCCTTAATCTCCCTTGTATATGCCCTACTCAAAGCCCCAAAGCCTTTCTACATACCCGAGAATGGATGTATTTATTTATTTTTATGTTTAAAATAATGTTAAAAAGTGTAGAGAAATTATTTGTTTTGATTTGCGGGTGGGTTCCTTATCATACTCTAACCCATTTAACCCATTAGATTCCAACTCCCTAGTTCTAGCGTATGCGATCGGATCCCTTACGCATGGTTCATACAGCTAATATTACTGTATTGAGAGATCGTATTCTATACGATCCGCAGATCTAAAAGTGTGTGTGAAACGTACTAATTGAGCAAAGTCTCTACCCTAAACCCTCATTTTTACATCACTTTCGGGTCGAGTCAATTC